>JBCNJP010004687.1:0-15189 GCA_039602395.1 Deinandra increscens subsp. villosa | reverse complement strand
AATTCAGGCGTGCAACAAACGAGTTTTGTAGAAATTAAAGTCGATTGGGTCAAGGTGATCGAATCAGATCTATAATATCTTCTTTGAAATACCAATGTCAGGATCTGAATGAACTGAAGAAAGAAAGGAACATGATCAACTTGATCGGACCTGCACAAGTAACATCGCGTTAAGGCATCATTGGTTCGATTTTTGCTGACACTTCTTTTCCCCTTACTTTTCATTTCCCTTGATTTCTCTTACCAAGTGTGTGATAATTTGCCCGCCTTGATTGAGAGTTCTATTTCTTTTCACAACTGTATGCAGTCATATGTTGTGTGACCACTGCCTCTATGATACTCACAATATTCATGGGGTTGGGCTTTACTGCCGTGCTTATTAGGACGGGGCTTGCCGAAGGGCAACATCTCTTTTTTGGTGGCAAATATTTCACTAGGGGATTTTATAAGAGGGGTAAATTTATCGAAACGATTAGTCATTCCTGGTGATGGTTTAGAAGTTCTTCCTCCCCTTCATGAGTACGGGAAGTGTGACGGCTTTTTCTCAGAAGCACTTCGTGTTCTTGTTTGTGAGCCTCCTTAACGGGACTCGATCTTCCTTTTCCGTAAGGGCTCCCATTGTCTCTTTTCGCTCCCCATTCCTTGGCCTTCTGTCCCGCATCTTTCCCCCGGATGTACGCTCTGACCCTGTCCATGAGAGCATAAAAGGTTTGTGGGAACTCTTCACCCAACTTTCACACAGTTGAGAGTTGCGAACCACTTGGATGAAGCCGCTTATCTTCATGACCTCAGGTACATCCCTAATGTACATACTTTCTTCGATGTACCTATTCATGAATGACTCCAGTTTTTCTCATATTTCCTTCTGGTGTGAAGGATCTCGTCGGGGTTTCTCGTGGTTTTCTTCTACTGGCTGAAGTACCTAAGGAACTTTTCTCTAAATTCTTCATAGTTGTCGATGCTTTTCGGGGGCACGGTGTCGAACCACAACCTTGCATTTCCTGACAGGGTGGATACAAACATGTGAAACAAAGTGGGCATGATCCTGGCCCCTGCAGCCCCTGCTGCCCATATCGCATGTAAGTGATCTTCTGGGTCTTGAGTTCCGTCGTACTTGCCGACGGATAGGGGGATCTTAAGCTTTTGATGTAGTGGAGCTTCGGAGATTCTTCCTATTGTTGGGTTATATTTTATTTGAGGCATGAACATTAGTTTTGGGCTAGCTTGTTATTAGTTTTGGGCTTTGTTTAGTTTGTGTTTTAGGCCATGTGGGCCGATTATTTGTTTATGATTGGGCTTATTTAGAGTTTATGATTGGCCCATGTGCTTGTAAGAGGTGGTATAAATACCACCTCATGTTTATGATTCAAGTAAGCTTTGAATACACATTTACGATTTTCTTCTTACTCTTTGGCGTTTACGATCAGGGTTTCATAGCTTCAAGATAGTAGGTTTCTTCATTCAAGATTCAATCTTTACCTTAGATTGAGTCTCTTCTTCTACTATTCTTCTTGAATCGATCACATACGAGGATTCCGCACTCGTTTGTGATTTGATATCGTGTGTTTGGTTAGATTTCGGACCTACAATTGGTATCAGAGCCAAGAATCACTGATTCGAGGCTCTCACGATATTGATTCAAGCTGTTTTCTGGGTTATAGTTCGAGTTTTTGAAGATTCAAAGGCTGTTTTGGTGTTTACGATCACTGCTGCTGCTGTTCTTCGAGTTTCACGATCATTTTTCTGGGTTTTCTGGGTGTTTACGACTGCTTCTGTTGAAGATCTTCATCATTTGGGTGTTTACGAGTTCAAGACTCGATTTTTATCGTGTTTACGATCGAGCAAAGTGAGTTTACGACTGTACTTGGGTCGTGATCGTTGTTTACGACATTGTTGGATCGTATTCGGAGTTTACGACTGTACTTGTTGTCGTAATCGGTGTTTACGACTTTGGTGGATCGGATACGGGTGTTTACGACTTTCGGCGATCGTAATCGGGCATCGTAATCGAGTTTACGATTTCTTCTGTCGGTTTAAGTGTTTACGAGTTTGGCTTTGATCGGAAACAGTGTTCTCGATCGTAATCAATCATTTACGATCGTAATCGTGTGGTTTTTATCGTAATCTCAGTATTTGGACGTTTGGACTTTAGATTTTTGTTCCCTAAGCTATCGTAATGGATTTTGAACCAAGTATGTATCAGAAGCTGGATTTTGAGATTGGATCCATCACTCGTCCACCTAGACTTACATCGGCGGATAACTTTCTGGAATGGAAATATCGGTTTGAAAATCACTTGAAGAGTGTTGACCTAAGACTATGGAGAGCAGTAATTCATGGACCATTCACACCTACTCACGCAGAAGGAGTTAATGCAGGGAAGGTTAAGACGGAAGATGAGTATGATGATGATGATTGGGAAAGATGCAACAAAGCAGAAAGAGCATTTGCCATCATGACTATGGCATTAACACCAGATATTGCTCAAGGATTTAAACACTGCAAGACCGCTAAGGAACTCTGGAACGCTTTGGTTGTGGCTTATGAAGGGAATCCTGACATAAAGGCAAGCCGCAAGCAAATGCTGAAGCAAAAGTTTAATCTGTTCAACCATGTACAAGGTGAATCCTTTGAAGCTCAGGTGCAGAGGTTTGTGTCTCTAATGGCTGAAATGTCCAGCTATAATGTTGAACCAGACAAGGAAGACAAGAATCTGAAACTGTTGAATAGTTTACCCAAATCTTGGAACACCAACATCTCTATCATTAAGGACAACAACAATCTGAGTGAACTATCTCTTGATGAGTTAATCAACAAACTCAAGTCCAAGCTAATCGATGACAAGCAGAGAGAGTTGAACCATATAAGCTCTCTTAGTTTGGCGGGAAAACTAAATCAAGCTCTGTTGTCAGAAGATGTGGAGACTAAGCATGAGGGGAAGTCAACTGGGAGTGGAACAAGCTCTGTCGCAAAGTCAACTGCTTTTGTGGCACAACCTCAAGGAAGTTCAAGTGGAGGCGTCAACCCTGATGATACGAATGATCCTAATTTTGCTCTCGGTATGGGTTTTATGAACAGTTACCATGCTCTCATGGCCGGAACTCTTGTACCTACTGATATGTTATCGGGTGAGCTGAACCAGATAAATCCTGAAGATGTTGAGATGTTGGATGTCTCATGGCAGATGGCCATGGCGGTCTTCAGAGCAAAGAAGTTCATGGCGAAGACTGGGAGAAACGTCTGGAAAGATCAAGACAAGATCAGGATGGGGTTTGACAAAAGCAAGCTGAGGTGCTACAACTGTGATGAGTATGGGCATTTTGCAAGAGAGTGTAGCAAGCCGAAGAGAGAAAGGGGAGAAGAAAGGAAAGCAGGTGAAGGAAAGGGAGAGGCAAAGGCATTGGTTGTTCAAGAAGGTGGTGGTTATGATTGGACACCTCAATTGAAAGAGTTTAGTATGTCTCATGCAATGATTGCTGCCATGGAAAGGGATGAAGAGGAAGAGCATGCTTTTGTTGTTACTGATGAAACTCCTGTGGAAGATAAAGAAGCCTTCGTTGCTGAAGCTGAAAACCTCAAGGTATGTTCTGATCCCACTTGTGCTCGTATAATTCCTGGTCTTAGACAAATCTGTAAAAACTATCAGATAGAATTGTTTGAGATAAAGTGTGAAAGGAGTTCATTTAAGGGTAGATGGCAGAAAAATGAGGAGAAGGTTAAAGCACAAAAGCTAGACATAGTAAAATATCAAAAACTGGCAACTGAGAAAACTCTCCTGTATGACAATGCTAAGTTAGAAATAGCTGAGCTTAGGAATCAGGTAGATGAGATCACACATAAGTACAATGAGTTGCAGGTTAAATTTGATATGAATCAAACAAAAAGCAAAAGAATGTTTGAGGCTAGAAAATCTTTGAACTCCTGTATAACTGATGTTAGAATGGGAAAGGACAAGGGTGGAATAGGAATTAGTTTCTCAGACAAGGGCAAGAACAATGTTCCTCAAGATAACTCTAGAGATATCATAGGAATAATCTTTGAGGAGGATCAGATAGACAGATCTGAATCAGGAACACATGAGATAGGACCTCCCTTAGATAGTGTTCTGGTAGGAGTGACACCTTTGACCCCTCAGGAAATAGAAAATGAGAAACACATGTCTTATGGGTTGGGTAATCAGGATAAAATTGTGACAGACACTTGTGAATCAAGTACTTCCCAAGGAGTCATTAAACAATGATGTTGGACCTGCTGATAGTTTTGTTTCATGTGCAGATGAAGTAGGTATTGAAGATGTATCTGGGAAGGATGCAGAATGTTTGAGAGTTAAACAGTGTCATGTGTCGAGTAGTGTAGTTTCTGATTTACCTAAAGATGATGTACTGGCATCAGTGTCTGAATTGAATGAGTCTAGGTCTATGCAATTAGTTGTGTCCAAGTCCTTAAAACATGTTTCAAATTCTAGTAATGCAATTCATGGTTTTAAAATTCGTGTGCCTAACACTAAAGTAGGACGTGAGACTAAACCCAAAGATTTTGTAGCTTATCCTCAGGTTGTGTCGGCTTTTAATAGAACAAACAAGTCTAAATCAGAACAATTTTGTTTAATTACACAACCTGAAAAGGATACAAAACATGTTATACACAAATGGGATGATAAGCCAGAGTGGAAGTCATCTTACCCAAGACGTTCATATTTGTGTAGTCATGTAAATGGGCCTAGACCTATGAATTGTTTTCAATGTGGAAAACCAGGACATTTTGCTGCAAATTGCTTAAATAGACCGTATCAACCATACTGTCCGCAAAACCCACGGACCAGTATGTTGCAGAAAATGATGGCAGGAGAAAACAAAAACCAGAAACAACAAGCTTTGTCTCAGGGGAAGCAAAGTTTAGAACCAATGAAGACTCAACAGTCTCAGGTTTTGAACACAAAAGCTCCAGTGACAAAGCATGTTGAAGAAAACTGGAATGTGACTAGACCTCCAAACTCATCTTACAAACCTAAGGGAGTTTATCAAAGAAAAGACAAAATGAAAACAAAACCTTTTGAGAAACAAGTGCCTAAAGTCAAACATGTTGCTAAACCTAAGGGCAAAGCAGTTATTGAAAAAACAAAAGATGTCACTCAAACAAAACAAATGGTATATACTAAATTGAAACTTGAGTGGACACCTATTGTTAAGTCAAAAGGTAAAAAGGTCACATCACCACCAAAGAAACCGTCACCAGCAAAGAACTCAGCTAGCAGTTCTAACTCTCAGAAACAACCTAATTGGAGACCTAAAGTCAATGCTCAAATTTTGAGTGAACCTGAATCTAAAGCAGGAATGTCTTTCAAATTGGTTAATTACACTGACTCCAAAGGAGTGCCCAGATCTGTTATGGCCTGGGTACCTGAATCTCACTGATTTCTGATTTTTGTAGGGACAGCCAAGTGGATCTATTGACAATCTCTGGTACGTTGATAGCGGTTGCTCCCGACACATGACCGGAGACTTATCCCTTATGGAAGAGGTACAAGACTTCAATGGTGGAGGAGTATCTTTTGCAGGTGGGGTAGGTGGAAGAATCAGTAAGAAAGGGGTAGTGAAGAGTGGAAGTTTGACTTTTTCTGACGTGCACTACGTCGAAGAATTATCTCACAGCTTGCTCAGTGTGTCGCAAATGTGTGATAGAGAATTTTCTGTCCTGTTCAACAAGAAGGAATGCATCATCCTCAGGCCAGGTGTCAAAATTCCAGAGGAGTGCATCTTGATGCGTACTCCAAGAAGAGGAAATTCTTATCAGCTGAATTTGGGCAAACCACCAACTACTGAAGAAGCCTGTCTTATCTCCAAGCAGAATGAGAATCTAGCGTTATTATGGCATCGTCGACTGGGGCATGCTAATATGAAGAATCTGTCTAAGCTGGCTAAAGGAGAGCACGTCAGAAACTTACCAATCAAAGATTTCTCGTCTGTGGAGAAATGTGTGGCTTGTGCTAAGGGGAAGCAGCACAAGTTGCCACACCGTCCAAAGGTTGCAAATTCTGTCTCATCTGTTCTTCAGCTCTTACATATGGATCTGTTTGGTCCCATGCAGGTACAAAGCATCAGCAAGTTTTCTTACTGTCTCGTGATAGTGGATGACTACTCGCGATTCACTTGGGTCTTCTTTTTATCGAACAAGTACGAAACTCCGGCCCTTGTGAAACAGTTCGTCACACTTATAGAAAACCAGCTGAACAAGAGAGTGAAGGGTATAAGATCTGACAATGGGACATAATTCAAGAATGCAGAGTTGAACATGTTTTGTGGTGAGAAGGGTATTGAAAGGCAGTTCAGTGCTCCCTACACACCACAACAGAATGGAGTTGCAGAAAGAAGGAATAGGACACTCATTGAAGCAGCAAGAACAATGATGTGTGAAGCGAAACTACCAATCTTCTTTTGGGCAGAAGCGGTGAATACAGCTTGTTATGTGCAGAATAGAGTACTTCTGAACAAGCGACATGAGCAGACTCCGTACCAAATTGTTTATGGGGAGAAGCCGAGGGTAGGGTACTTCAAGACCTTCGGGTGTCCATGCACGGTGCTAATTCAGTCCGATGTAGGGAAATTCGAAGCTAAAGCTGATGAGTGCTATTTTGTCGGTTACTCAGCAAATAGTGCTTATCGCGTGTACAACAAAACCACCAAATTGATTATCGAGGCTTTTGATGTGGACTGGATGGAGGATAATCCAACCGATGCGGGTACTGGACCAGATTGGATCTTCGACTATGGGACATTGTTTGAGGGGTTCAATTTCTCCAATGTGTTCCATAATCTGGGAGAAGAAGAAGATATTATTGCTCCTAGTTCTGAAGTGAGGCCACATGTGGAAAGAGCATCAGCAGAGACTTCACGGAATTCTAATGCAAATATTCCAGAATGTTCAGGAACACATAATGCTCCAGTGGATTCTCAAGGACCAGGTATGTCTGATAATATTATTAATACTAACCTGCCTGTTACTGCTTCAGTGCCTGATGTCCAAGTGAGTAGAATACACAGAGATCATCCACTCAGCAACGTGGTTGGGCCAGTGACAGCAGGAGTCACTACTAGAAGCCGCACGGGAAACATTAACTTCTGCATGTATTCCTGTTTCATTTCCCAGATTGAGCCTCCTAATGTGATGGTTGCTCTCAAAGATCCAAGTTGGACGGAGGCCATGCACAATGAATTGAATCAGTTCTCAAAGCTGGGAGTGTGGCGACTTGTGAAGAGGCCAGAAGACAAGAAGGTTATTCTTACGAGGTGGTTATATAAGAACAAAAAGGATGACACAGGAATAATTGTCAGAAACAAGGCGAGATTGATAGTACAAGGGCACAGGCAAGTTCATGGGATTGACTATGATGAGGTATACGCTCCGGTGGCAAGATTGGAAGCAATTCGGATCTTTCTTGTTGTGGCAACGTATCTCAATTTTACGGTGCATCAGATGGATGTGAAGACTGCCTTCCTTTATGCAGAGATGAATGAAGAAGTTTATGTAACTCAACCACCAGGGTTCATAGATGAGGAAAATCCAGACCATGTTTATCTGCTGGATAAAGCCTTATATGGTTTGCATCAAGCTCCGCGCACCTGGTATGAAACTCTGTCCAATCACTTGGTGGAGAATGGATACACAAGAGGAGTAGTTGGTCAAACGTTGTTTAGGAAGAGGGTGAAGGAGGACATAATCATGGTGCAAGTTTATGTAGATGACATTATCTACGGGTCAACAAACGAGGAATTGTGCACTGAATTTGAAGAGATTATGAGGAAGAAGTTTGAAATGAGTGACCAAGGGGAGATGAGTTTCTTTCTTGCATTACAAGTAAAACAGGATGAATCTGGAATTCTTATTCATCAGGCAAAGTATGTGAATGAGATTCTGGAGAAATTCATAGATGCAGGATTGCAAGCCCATTTCCACTCCCATGGCATCCAGACCACTTTTGTCAGCTGATCTCAATGGGGAATCAGTGAGTGAATTCCAGTATCGGTCGATGATTGGATCACTTATGTACTTGACAGCCAGCAGGCCAGACATCATGCATGCAGTTTGTGTGTGTGCACGCTATCAGGCTAATCCTAAACTTTCACATTTATCTGCTGTTAAGCGTATCTTTAGGTATCTGAAAGGCAAGCCTAGGCTTGGTCTTTGGTACCCAAAGAACACTGATTTTCAATTGTATGCTTTTACTGACAGTGATTATGGAGGTAGTGACCTTGACAGGAAATCTACTACTGGAGGATGTCAGTACCTGGGAGATAGGCTCATTTCTTGGCAGAGCAAAAAGCAGCATACCGTATCAAAATCAACTGCCGAAGCTGAATACGTGGCAGCATCTGCCGGTACCTCACAGGTAGTATGGATCCAAAATCAGCTCACAGATTACGGTATGGAATTCGTTAACACTCCTATCTTTTGTGATAACGCTGCTGCTCTGGAAATTGTCAAAAACCCCGTCCAACATTCCAAAACCAAGCATATAGACATAAAGGTACATTTTATTCGTGATTGCTATGATCGGGAGTTAATTCAGCTTCAAAAGGTAAGCTCCGATCAGAATGTTTCGGACATTTTTACAAAACCCCTTCCTCGTCCAAACTTTGAATCATGTGTTGAAGGCCTAAAGATGATTGCCTTCGAGGAATGATCTGATCATTTTGTTTTTGTACAAAGTCTTTGTTAATTTATTTAAAAAAAAAATGAAAAATGACTGAAAAACTGAGTCTTATTTCAAAAGTCTCACAAAAACAGGGGAAGAAATGGTGCTGGTTGAACTAAAAAGTTTTTATGATGTCTTTTGATAGGACGTGCAAAAATGTTCAAAGACGGTCGGAGACTGACACGTGTAAGGCTGATGTGAAAGACTGCTCAAAGATGATATGTCGGTAAGCTCAACCAAAACTATGACCATCTATGTAAGTGCAGTAATCCTAAACTCTATAAATGTTTAGTTTCCCATCCTAGTCTACATGGTTTAAAAAACTGAGTCCCGGCAAAAATGGGTTGAGAGTGGTAATTACCTAGTATTCACTCTCTCACACGCCATGCTTATACTGTAAATGACAACACCACAGAAAAAGAAAAAGAAAAAGAATTCAAACAATGAAAATTGTGAAAAAGAAAAAGGAAAAAGAAAAGAAAAGAAAATAAAATTATTTTGTTGGTCTTCTCTGCGTGCTTATGCGGCCGACCTGATCACCAACTGATAATTCATGAAAATTGAAATAAGTGGTAGTCAAAGCAGTGTTGCATGGTTCCTCAAGTTGGGGGTTTGTGAATCCTCAATAAACTCTGAGGTTGGGTAGGTTTTGCTATGAAAAATTGGGTGTGGGGACGGTTAAACATATCGGTAAAATTGTACCATATTTAAGCACTTAACTGGATGTGAGTTTATGTGTTCAAATCACCTGGCAATTGTCTAGAGCGTCAAGTAACGGAGGCTGAAAAGGGTTCCTCAGTCAAAGACTCGTCTGATATTATCAATGAAAATTATCAGCACCAGGCAAGTAAATATTTAAATTTCTGCGGTAAGTTTGTAAATATTTCATTTTGAGGCATTTTATCTGTTTTAAATTTTTAAAATTTTTAAATTTATGATCATGATCAGATACTCGGGGTATGAGTCTGAGGGGAAGTTTTGTAAATTCTCAAAGGTTTAAAATTATCAAGTTTTATGAGAATTATCATTTTTTTTAAGTTTGGAGTGAACTTAAATGTTTTGGAAAGTTTAAAGGGGGCTAAATGAACGTTTTTAAATGTTTTTAGGCCAAAGTGTAATTTTGTTTTATCAAAACCTCCTTTCCGATATCTTGTTTGCATTTACGATTCCTTGTTCTCATCTCTCCTCACCCTCGTTTACGATACTTCACCGACGAAAACCCTAAACCGCCGTAATCTCGCCGGAAACTTCTCCCCTAGCCGATTCCGACCACCTCTTCGCAATCAATCCACACCATCATCCTCGCAAAGCTTTTTCGACCAAAAACCCCCCTTAACTTCAAGCTTTTTACTTGGTTTCACGGGGTTTGCTGTTCAAACCCTAATCTGTCTCCATCCTTCGATTTTACCAGTTTTCGAGTCAGTTTATCAAGAGTTGAAGTCAGGTTTTTGGGTTAAAAACGCTTTAAAGGTAGTTTGGATGAACATTGTTAAGTTTTTGTTGTGTTTTGTAGTGTTTACGATGTGTTGCAGGTTCAAAAATGGAGAAATTACGTGTTTACGATCACCTGGTGAAGAAGACGACGTTTGGGCGTTTACGATTCGTGTTTACGACTCGATGTTCACGATCGGGTTGTTTACGATCCACATTAACGACAAAACAGTTTACGATTGGGCCATGTCGAGATAACGGTGTTTACAATTGGACTTATTGTTTACGATTGGGCCAAAATTTTAATCGATCGTGAACCCGATTGATATGTCGTAAACCCATTTTTATGGATCGTAAACCCATTGCTTGAATCGTAAACTCACATTAATGAGATTTAATGTCTTAAACACTTAAATACTTTTTGGAATCTCATTGAACTCAAGAGAAAAATTAATGGTGTTTGTGAATTTTGTGAGCGTGTGTTTAATTCAATTATTTTCCCTAAGTTTAAATTGAAATTTTGTGAACTTCAAAAGTAAAATTTGATCTTCAATTGAACTTCGTCAAGGGTTTATAAATTTAATTGTTCTTTAACAAACAAGTCTGATACATATGTCTTGGCTTTATCAGATGGCAGACGAGATGCTTGACGAAGAGATTAAATTTGAACCAGATCATTGCATTCTTGCTTACCTTGAAGACCCACCAGAGAAGCACATGCCTATATTTTATTCTCTGGTGGCAGGGATGAATGTTTGCAAAATCAACCATGCGCTAAGGACAAGTGTGCTGATTGACGAGCAACTTGTGAGAGAGTTATGGGGCACAACTAGAGCCAGTGCAGACAAGACACAGATCTCAGCTACTATTCAGAACAGGCCGATTGTTATTCTGGAGGAAGATATAAGGAAAGGGCTAAACATCAATGATCGAGCTGTTGATCCGATTGAGTATCCCAAGGAAGCTGTTTTAGCGGGTGCTCAATCCATGGGATATGAAGGAAAATTCCCGCCTATCTTTAAGAAGCTGTTGCCACATTACTGGAGGTGCCTGGCTCATTACATGCAGAAATCTTTTCTGGGCAAAAGAACAAGCTTCGATCAGCTCAATAAGCTTCATGGAACTGCTTTCGTCGCATTGGCCTTGGATTGGAACTTTAACTTCTCCAAGATGATGTTACTTGACTGGATAGGCAATGCGGACCTGAGCGCACGTGAACAGTTCCTGATGACACCTAGGTTTGTTCAAATGGTGGTCATGGAAAAGTACCCAATGATAGAAGAGAGAATAGAGAAGCTGGATATAAAGGTTATGGATTGTGGAGTATTTGGTCTTCAGACTCAAGATAGAAGGGGTAGAAATAGCTTTGAAGGAAGACTTGAATGGGTAAAGAGGGGTGCATTTCCCGAGGTAGTCGGAGAGCAAGAAGTTGAAGAACCTGAGCCTGCAGCCGATGTGCCAATTGTTAATGCAAGTGTGGCAGAAGATCAAGACATAACAACAACTCCAGCTGTGAATGTGATGGAAGAATCTGAGGTGATCCCGTCTGATGAAGAAAATGTCATGGATGATATTTTTGCTGATCAAGATGATGACATATATGGGGATTTGGGACCCATCAGTCACAAGAGATCGAGGGATGACATGCTCATGTCTTCGAGCAGCGATGCAACCCCTCCCGAGCTGAGTCTGAATATGGAGGATGTACTTGAAGAACCCATCCCTGCTTGTGAACCATCTCCAAGGAAGAAGACTGATCCAAGAAGCATAAGGTTCAAATTTACAAAGACTAGCTCAAGTCTGATGTTAATGGTCCAACCAACTGAGTGAAAGTTCTCAGAAGTACAACGGGCTGAAGAAGAAAACCCTGCACAAACTGCTGAAGTTCAACCTGCCCAAGTACAGACTGAAAGTCCTCTTCTGACCGAACGTAGCCCTGTTCAGGAAGAAAGGCAATTTCTGGAAGTTGACAACACTTTTGTTGTACCCAGTCCAGTGAGAGTGAGCGTCTCAACTGTGACAAGCCTGCCACCGACCATGCCTAGCTTTCGTCCATTCCAAGCTGCTGAGCTCCCAATCGAAATGAGGATAAGCGCTGATCCTCATATTAACTATCTGATGTCTCAGAACAGAATCAGAGAGAATGAGATAAAAGCTCTCCAGGCTGAAAACAGAAGATTACAAGAGAAGGAGGTGGCAGACAAGAACAGAATGAAGTATCTTTATGAGGCCCTGATGGACTTGAAGAAGAATTTTACTGGTTTAAAGAGTGTTGTGGAGTCCAACATTTCAGGTGCCGCAGGTCAAAGTTCATCTCAAGGAGTGCAAAGTTCAGAAACTGTGAATATAGATGATGGAGATGACACGATTGATATGTCTGACTATGCCCGTAGTGGAAGGGTCATCTCCAAAGCACCAGAAGGTCATGACAACTGGTTCAAGGAGTTCTTTTAAGGACCATCCCCCACTCAATACACCATTGATGTGGGTGAAAGCTCAATAGACAAAAGAGGGAGTCGTGAACCCATTCTGTGCTGGCACTATGATTCAGAGAAGAAATTATTTGCCGTAATCCGTGACGGCTACAGTCCAGTGGAATACTACAGAACACGTGCTCAATTTCATACCTGGACTGAGCCTGAGATTAGAAGCCTGCTGAGAGCTCCTTACATCAACAGATGGAACAACCCTGAAGGAGATCTTATTAGAAACAATTTGCTGAGCCATTTAGATGATAACTTTGCAAACTTCGAGCTAAAGCAAGTAAGGTGGGTCAAGACTGAAACTGACCCAGTAACTGGAGAGCCCATAGGAGAAGCAAGGAGACCACCCACCAAGCGCACAAGAGTAATCAACATGTTGGATGAGATTGAAGACGGTACACTGGTCAAAAACTTTGACTGTTGGTGTTATGATCCAACAACTCATGAGGTAGTGGTGCTCTGCAAAAGGATGAGGCAATTCCGCTTCTACGATCCGGTTGATTTGCTAAGATTTGGAGAGAGAGACATCAAGCTGCTAGCCTCCCAACCTATTCTCGGAGATGAGAATGATATGGAAAACGCTATAAGGGTGGGGATCTTCCATGGTTCAGCTAACCGGATTGTGGCGAATGGATGGTGGTCGAACAACGTTCAGAATACTTTCAGATTCGATTTGCTGCTGCCGTAAGTGGTCTAATGATTCATGCCTAGGGGAAGATTGTTGGGCTATATTTTATTTGAGGCATGAACATTAGTTTTGGGTTAGCTTGTTATTAGTTTTGGGCTTTGTTTAGTTTATGTTTTAGGCCATGTGGGCCGATTATTTGTTTATGATTGGGCTTATTTAGAGTTTATGATTGGCCCATGTGCTTGTAAGAGGTGGTATAAATACCACCTCATGTTTATAATTCAAGTAAGCTTTGAATACACATTTACGATTTCTTCTTACTCTTTGGCGTTTACGATCAGGGTTTCATAGCTTCAAGGTAGTAGGTTTCTTCATTCAAGATTCAATCTTTACCTTAGATTGAGTCTCTTCTTCTACTATTCTTCTTGAATCGATCACATACGAGGATTCCGCACTCGTTTGTGATTTGATATCGTGTGTTTGGTTAGTTTTCGGACCTACACCTATGAACTTGGAGTTATCTTTGAGATCCGATGGCCGGTAAGGTACAGCCATGGGCTCTGTTTCTCTCCTTGTCTTTTCCACCAAGGACCTTCTTAGGCTCCCCACCCTTGGTCTGCGGTCAAGGGTGTGACAACCCTCGGAAATACAGGGTTATTTTTCCACTCCCGATATATCCAATGAGTATACATTACATATTTCATGAATTCTATTCGCATGCATTAAAACATTGCATGACATAACATATCCGTTACATCCATATCATGCATTGGTAGTTTAGTATATTATTGGGTCCCACTAGCGGTCTAACCTGCACACGAACGTTGGTGACATTTTCCATAATAGGTGAAATAAACATTTCGATAGATATTAATGCCTATAAATATATTCTAGTGATTAAAAATATATTTACGTTTCATTTTATTTTAACGTGAACATTTCGCGTTATTATTATTTGATCGAGTCTAAAAATACCTAAGTATCACCAATGAACCATTTAACTTGAAATAAAATTTTTAGTAAAGCTTTCTAGTAAAAATACTTCAAGTTCACTTTTACTTCACCTAAAATGGTATGAACTTATCTTTTACAAATTGTCAAAGTCTATGCATGCCACACTCTCATTTTGTGTTTAAAGTAAACTCATGTCTATAAAACACATAAGATACCTTCCTCATATATCCCTCCTCATCCTAAATCAATCTGTGCATACAAGAATAGTAAAAAGCTTTTACAAATATTCAACACCAAACATTCATATTCCCTTCTTCATTTTCAGTTCACCTTTCATAATATTATAAATCCTTTTCTTTTTTACAACCAAAACTCATTGGTGTCATTTGCTTTTGAATTTAAAACATAAAGCTCACGTACATATCCAAAATCCACATATTTTTGTTTTCACTATACATTACACATTCACAATCATATACTAAAACCCTTATTCCACAAACCCTTCATAATTTGCAACGTTCTAACCCATTCCTTTGAACAAAAATCACATTAATCCCATCTACCTGGCCTCTAACTCACAACTCTCAAACCCTCTTAAAAAAAACCTCCCAGAGATTCATAAGAAAACACAACCAAACACCCCCATTTTTCGAAGAGGTTCAACCCCATCATCCTCCACCTGTTTCGGTTCGATTTCACAGCCCCGACACATTAAGTTACGATTGAAATTCAATCCTCTCAACCCTCTAAACTCACACGAACATAGCAGCCCCAAACCATTCCCGTTTTCACATAAAATCACACCAAAACCCTCTCCTTTCACCCCCTAATCGTGAGCCTGTGTACCAGATCCGAAACCCTTACTTTGTGGCTGTAGAACAGCCCTCTACCACCTCCATTCCATGTACAAAACCCAGCCCTCATCAGCCCATGAACCTGTAGCAATTTCCAGTCCTAGAATCACCCGAAAACCATCCCGAAAAACCCACTTATTTGTTGGAA
>JBCNJP010004686.1:0-16000 GCA_039602395.1 Deinandra increscens subsp. villosa | reverse complement strand
AAACTAGCCTAGCGAAACTGTGTCATCGGGTATTGCCTAGCGAAAGTGCTGCCCGTGCACACAGCGAAACTGCCTAGCGAAACTGCTAGCGAAATTGTGACCAGAATCCAAACTTGTGCAATTTACTTGAATGCTATGCCATGACTTACATGATTATGCTATGATGATACATGCTTTGATTTCTGATGTATGTGAACCCTTGTTTATGATCAACCATCGGTGTCGTGTGTCGTTATGTCGTGTCGTAGTTCCAACGTGCTATGTTATGGACCATAGTGACGTCAAGATTAGACACAAAACTAATACTTAAGACCTAAACGTGTTCATAGGTCTTCGTTAAGCAATACTTGGATTAATTATCAGTGTAGCTGAGCAACCTAAGGTGAGTTTCACTAACCCTTTAATTGTGTGCCCGTTTGGGACACAACGAATGAACTTAACGAAAAACAACGCTGACATTTTGAGGTACTACCAAATGGGATACCTGCTATGGAAGTTGGAGTGTTTTATGGGGAACACTTGCAACTGTCCATCCTTGGGGTTTCAATTGAAATCCGGAAACGACCATTTTGACACTTAAACTCTTTTTGGGGATTTCAAATGAAATCCAGGATAAACGGTTTTAATATGACTAGTGTAGGTTAAAGTCTAAACCAAATGATATCACATGATTTCTAAGGATGCCTTAAAAACTTAAAAGTCCTCAATTTAGTACTGTTGATCTGAGAAGCGAGGGGATGTTGGGTAGATCTACTGAGGGTTTGACAAACCCTGCTCCGCGGTACACAAATGTGTAACCAACCGGTTGGAGGCCGAACGGAGTTCAATATCAGCCTGTGTTTAGTTGTGGGCCTCCCAAATGGGACACAACTGGAGGCACCAACCATCGGCAAATGCCGAACTCTGTTACGTCAGCTTTCAGCCCTAGTACGACTTCCTTAGTGCATGGAAACCGGATTAGCTACCCGCGATATCGGTTGACCACTTTAATCCTTTACTTAACTAGTGCATATTCGATAATTCAACACTTGGCAATTGCCTTGCAAAACTATTACTTATGTATATGTTGATACATACGATTATGAGACCGGGCCAATGCATGTCATGCCCACCGTGAACTCACCAGCCATTAGGTTGACACTTGTGTGGTTTTCACTTTTGCAGATCGTTGAGGAGTATCCACCGGAGGTTGGCATGGCGCTTGAAGTTACTTAACTTATTTTAAACTTGATTTGGGAATTAAACAACTATTCATATTCTGTAATTAAAGCACGTGGTTAGTGCTAAGATACTCATGTTTTATTTCCGCTGCGAACATTTAAAACTGTTTTATTTGGATGTTTGGACTTTACTCTGACTCGTTTAGTATTTGTAATTAATGGTTGTGGTCCTGATTTGCTTGCACCCCTTAACGGTATAAACTTCGTTAGTGGTTATTTGGGGGTGTGACAGATTGGTATCAGAGCCATAAGTTGCAGAGAACTGGAATCATTTTTGAAAACGATTTGGAAACTGCAACTTGAAACATTAGTTACAAACGAAACAAACAAATTCCCAAAACAAAAATTTTTACGTGCCAACCTGGGATACTCGCTCTGCTGTGTAAGTAAATACTCCATATATAGATATATATACGTAGATATATATAGAGACCGTGTCTAGGTAGTCTAACGGAAAAACCTTAGGAAAATTTTCACACACGAATACGAAATGCGAACGCTAATGCGCACACTACTCCGGGGGAAAGCAACAACGAAACGATGCTACACGCTACGTCCCGATTTCTACTACGATGACTACGCCGACGGTGACTTTTATGGGGAAGCCGACTTTCGACGATAGTACTTACGACTTACGACGTTCTTCGACGACGCCTCAATTTTGCACGAAAATTTTTGGACTAATAGTGGGATAACGGAAAATGGTTAATATACATATTATGGGATATGTTTAGAACATAATTGTGACTGAACACTGGCTACTTTAACTGTCCAGCAAAATGTATGGAAGAGGACACGGAAGAAGCAACATCAACATGACGCCTGCACAGCTGCAAGCAATGATCAACGAACACGTGCAAGCCGCGGTGGCAGCCGTCCAAGCTGCATACGCCGCACAGGGTAATTATTATGCTGGTTAAGGCACAAAGCGATTATAATTGACTTGTTTAAACTTAAAACCCGAACTATTTATGCATCAGGAAACCACCACCACTGCACGTTCAAGTCCTTCATGGACTGCAAGCCGATGACGTTTTCCGGCGAAGAAGGAGCGGTAGGACTCCTCAGGTGGATTGAGAAGTCTGAGAAGGTCTTCTCTATGTGCAACTGCCCTGCTGGAGACAAAGTGAAGTATGCGACTGGTACCTTTGAGGGAGCTGCTCTCTCCTGGTGGAATGCCGAAATCCAGATGATTGGATTAGACGCGGCTAACAACATGGAATGGGGAGCGTTTAAGGAGTTGGTTATGGAGGAGTATTGCCCTCGAGATCAAGTCAAGAAACTGGAAGGAGAGTTTTTGAACTCCAAGATGTCTGGGTCAGAAGTTGAAGAGTATACTGCTCGTTACCACGAGTACGAGGTACTGTGCCCCTCAATGGTTGATGCTGAATTTAAACGCATTGAGCGTTATCTGGAGGGTCTTGCACCCCAAATCAAGAGCTTGGTAACCGCTAGCAACCCAACAACCGTGCAGCAAGCCATCCGTCTGGCTCACAAGTTAACCGATCAGGAGATCGAAAGGGGTACTCTACCCGCAAAGGCCACTGAGAAGACTGCCTTGAGTGGCAAGCGTAAGGCTGAAGAAGAAGCTCCAACGACATCTGTGAACAATCAATCTGTTGGAAATCAATCTGGGAGGTCCTCTAACTCCCAATATCAGAACAGGCGACCAGACAACACAAGGTCCAATTTCAACAACAGTGGAAGTAACAATCGCCAAGGTGGGAATGGAAACTACAAGGGTAAAGCTCCGTTTTGTAACAAGTGCGGGAAACACCACAATGGTATGTGTAACAAAGGTCTGGAATGTGGAAGATGTGGAAAACCGGGGCATGAGGCTAACAACTGCTGGACCAACTTGCAAAGGTTGAACAACAACGGCAACAACAACAGGGGAAACGGAAACAACCGTAACGGGCAAGGAAACAATCAGAACAACAACAATGGTGGAGCCCGTGGCTGTTATGAATGTGGTGCTCAAGGCCACATGAAGAAGGATTGCCCGCAATTGCGCAGACAAGGAAATGGTAACAATGGCAACGGTGGGAATGGTAATGGTGGAAACGGTAATGGTGGGAATGGTAGAGGTCGTGCCTTCGTCATGGATCAGGGAGAAGCTCGCAACGACGCAAACGTGATCAATGGTAAATTTATATTGAATGGTTTCTTTGCTACTGTGTTATTTGATTCTGGTGCTGAAAGAAGTTTTATTTCCACTAAGTTTGCTAGATTAATTAATGCTAAACCAATTGACTTAGATGCTACCTATGTGGTAGAACTAGCAAATGGTAAACTTCATGATACGACTCAGATAGTTAAGGACTGTAAGATAGAGTTAGCTGGCCATACATTAGGAATCGATCATATGCCTTTTCCGATTGGTAGTTTTGACGTTATAGTAGGAATGGATTGGTTATCTGAAAACCGAGCTGAAATCTTATGTAAAGAAAAAGTGGTTCGTATCCCACTCGAAGATGGTGAAGTGTTAACGGTTCAAGGTGAAAAAGGTGGAGCAGTCACTGGTATTATCTCGTTTCTCAAAGCTCAAAAGTGCCTTCGTAAAGGTCACTTCGCGATTCTTGCAAACGTCACCGACACGACACTTCCCGAGCGTAGAATCGTCGACTACCCGATAGTCCACGATTTCCAAGATGTATGTCACACCCCCACATTTCCACTAACGGAGTATAACCGCGTTGGGGGTATGATCCAGACCAGGATCCAAGTCTTTAGTTACAACCAAGCCATAGTTAAAGGGGTAAACAGTCATGTATTACATTAAATAAATCAGAGTTTACATTTCACAAAAATCAGCGGAAGCATTAAAAGTTTACAAGGTTGTAGTTTAGTAAAAGTGATTACTAAAGCATCTGAAATACAATTTCCAAAAGGGTTTTACAAAGGACAAGTACTGCCGCTGCCCGTGCCATCCATGATCCTCCAAGCTAACCTGAAAAGCATTCAACAATCAAGTGTCAGCCATGGCTGGTGAGTTCACTAAAGCAGTCTACCCGTCACAGGTAGACCTAAAGTTTATGAATAAAGACAGGTACAACACAATCAATATCATAAGACTAGTAAGTTTTCCATATCGTAGGTAGCTAGCCTAAATTATGCACATTTGAATTGTTCGCAACCGAAGCTGACAATGTATAGGTATTACCTACGGATTTTGCCTTCCCGTGTCCTGAAAGACCACGGAGGGTAGGGTAACATTGGTCCCAGTCCGACCGCCAGTCGGGTTGGCGCATCACGTGCACCGCTGGGCGGGGGTGTCAATCCCCAGTAGTACTACTCAACATCACCTAGCTATTCTATATTAACGGCCCGAATGTAAGGACTTTTTAGTTTATCAATCAATTCAATGATACATATGATATTTGGTCGAAAAAGTTTACTTAGTAAGAAATACCTTACCGCTGCACGTTATCATCCCTGAAAGGACATAACAACATATAGTAATGAACTCACCTTAGGGGGGCACTGGTACACAGCAAAAGATTCAACAAGTCGGTCACACACAACCTGTTTGGGTAAATATGGCCTAAACGGGTTAGGAGGTGTCGCGAGGACGAAAATAGCAATCTTAGCACCTAAACATGTTTCATGTAGTCACACAAGTCATATAATGCATACACAAGTTTCAGATTGAGAGAATTTCAAAGAATTGCCATTTTGGTCAAAGTTGACTCAGAAAGTCAACTTCAACACTCAAACTAGTGGCATAGTCAAAATCTACATACTTAGGAGTTAGGATCTCAACTTTTGCAGGCTTAAACTACATGTTAAACATGACTTGTTACAAAAAGAATCAATCAAAAACATCAAATAACGAAGAAGTTATGCACATTGCAAGTTGACCCATTTGGCACATAGTTAACTAGTTCATGAAAAATTGAAATTGGCATAACTCACTCAATTTTTGGGTTTTAAACCTCAAATGCTCCAGATCCTATATTTAATATGTGTACATCAATTTCAAATAGCAAACACCCCAACATAATAAGGTTTACATGTCCGACCCGTTAGAAAAGTCTACTTTTTAAAATTCCAAACAGCTTTGAGTACCTGTTTTGCAGCAGCAGTTTGGGTGACCAAACGAAGGTTTTAGAAGGCGTATAAATAGCCGTTGTAAAGCTAAGACATCCTAGTTTATCACCCAACAAGAATCAATCATGTTCGATCAAAAATGAGCAAGTTATGGCTATTGAAAGTTGACCAAAAATCAGTTTTGTTGCAGAAGGTCAAAGTAGGCAAATTGAATTTGATTAATCCATAATTTGATCAAAGCTTGGAGTTTGTTTACCAAAACCTCCAGATCTTAGTTTTAATATATAAACATCATTTACCAATAGCAAACTCGTCAATAACACAAGATTATCATGCTCAACCAAAAAGCAAAGTCCACTTTTCACAGAAAAATACAGCTTTGCACACCTAACTTGCAGCAGCTATTTAGATGACCAAACGGACGTTTTAGAAAGTGTGCGAGTAGCCGACTCGAAGCTAAGACATAGTACTTTACTAGGGAAAAAGAATCAACTGATTCGGAGCAATATTGAGTGAGTTATGACCTCTGCAAAATGGCCAAAAATTCTGGCCGAATCTGTCCAATTTTTATAGTTTGTAAAAGTTTTGGTTTTCTAACTTTGAGCAACAATTTGGTCATCCAACACCTACTAACATAATTATAACCATTTTAACATGCAATTCCTGTTCCTAACATGTTTATACCGAAATCATAACAAAATCGCAACATAGCACATTCACATAGCAATTTCACTTAACCTTCATGTTCAACACCACAAGCAACATCAAGAACACTTCATGGCAGAAAAAGTTATCACATTTACAGCCCTTAACCCGAACACAAAAATAGCCCCAAATCATAGATTAGCTTGACTTGACCTAAAACATGTTTCAAGAGCATCTACACACATCAAATTGCACATAACCACTAGATTAACACATGCATTCACCCAATTTCGAGTTATGAAATTTTAGGGCTTACAACAATGGAGAGAAATGGCGGATTGGAGAAGATGAAGTGAAAAGGGAGCTTCTCCTAGTCTTCTTGTAGCTTGAATGAGGTTGGGAACTCGAAATCTTGCTTGGTTGAAGGTGGAATCCGAAAATTTTCAAGAGTTTGTGTGTGTGTGAGTTGAACCGTATGGGGAAGAAGAGATGGAGAAGAAAGCGTGGAAATGGGGGAGGAGAGGAGGCCTTGGGCAGATTTTATGATTGAGAAAATACACAAATGGTCCCTCAAAGTTCTATTTTAAGCATATAACACCCAAAGCACAAATAAGTGAGTTTTTAACTAAAACTTGTGAAGTAAAAATTCTAAAAATGTTTATAATTGTTTTTAAACTTATTTAACATATAAGATATAGTCGGGATAGGATAAAGTTAATATTTACACGAAATATTTAAATTTCGCGCGAAGTCCCGGTTTGACCCGAAAACGCAAAATTTTCATTTAACACCAAATTTCACGAAACGAAATCACGAAACGGGTTATTTACATCACTTAGCACGTAAACATATATAACATACACTAAATCACATAACGGGTCTCGGTTTGGCTAACAGAACTAACGGGAACTAACGGAGAAAGTTAACGGGGTTAACTCGGGAAGTGACGGTTGTCACAGCATCCCCAAGTTGAAGGAATTTTCGTCCCGAAAATTAACATGGTGCTCAAGGAGTTCGAGCCGAATGAATGGGATGGAGGCGAGTGAAAACAAGGAACTTTCGGTTGGCGCGTTATCCCCAAGTTGAAAGGATTTTCCATCTTGCATTTTGCTTCAGTGCTAACTGTTTCGCGGATCGTTGCGGAAGAATCTAAGTTCTTCGTTCTAAGGGGAGTGATGGACAATATGAGATTCAAAAGGCGTCGAGTGAACATTGCGCATGGGCGTGTAAAGAGCGATTTTTCTATAACAAACGTTTCCAGGAGTAAATCGAATCGTGTTGCATGATTAGGTTTGACAAACGTCACGATTATTGAATGCGACAAAATGACCACACGGTCGAGTAGCCCTTGGCTGTAAGGGCCAACATGATAATAGAAAGTATCGTGTCAAGTGACATGGCCGAGGTAAGGAGGGCTATCGGTAGGGTGGGTACGCACCTTGATCTTGTCTAAGATCGGATGGTTCATACCGTTCGTAAGAGGGGAATAGACGGACGATGCTACCAGGCATCATAGCATCAATAGCACGGCGGGTAAACGTGGGAATCTTCATGAAGAGGCGCTCTGCTTCACCAAGTCGGTGACTAGCTGGAATTTAGGCTCACGCGAGGTCAATAGGCAATGGTTTGTCAGAAGTATAGTAAAGGGTGGACGAATCGAAGTACTTCACCAATTTCCAGGGTGAACCAAGACAGATATGAATTTTCGGACAGGTAAGCGTCAACAAAGGTTTTGGAAAAGGTCACGTGGTTGCTCAGAATGGACATGTGATACTGTCTTTTATGATACTAGACTTGCGTTGTTAAAGCATATGTTTGAGGGACATGCAAAATCATGACGGAAGTAACATAAATCTTAAATATAAAGCTTGCGGAACTTTCCTAGCATGCTGCTGCCGAGTGTCGGGTGTCAAAGTTTGTAGTGCGGAAGCTTTGACAATAAGTGCATGGAAATGTCATCGATGAGGTTAACTAGCCGCGATGACTCCTGGCTTGAAGATCATTCCAAGTCACCCTGGGTAAAAGAGAAGAAGGTTCACTGGAAATCAAGTTTACAAATATCCGGGTGTTAAAAATGAAGCAGATCGTACGGGTTCAGAAAGTTGTCGACCAATGTTGTTCCGCTGCGTGAAATCATAATTGTAGTGGGGTATAAAGTGCGTGAGATCGCGACGAGGCTATGGACAGCAAATTTGACTCATTCAGACGTATCAGGGGTTACTAGTCAAGAGAGGAAAACTTCACAAGAATTTCCTGCAAAAAGGTTGGTTCAACTGTGGAAGCGTAATCGTCGGGTTTCATCGGGTTAGCTTTTATGAAGTTGTTGCGCAACCGTGGGGGGCTTGGAGAATGGTTATGGCATTTAACGTCATGGGGGTAGGGTTAGGGCTACTGATGGATCAGGCTCAGTTGTGAGTTAGGATCGCTCGCAGCGAGGGGAGATCTCGTCATCGGATAAGGTGAGTGGTAAGGTGTCTTACTACGGTTGCCCTTGCACCAGCATTTATAGAGGAGCTCAGATAGGGTGGAAGCCATATCTAGGAAGGATAAGAACAGGTATGATAACGTAACGAATATGGTTGAGGACCATAAGCTCGGAAGTTGATATAATAGAATTTTAGAATGAAAGGTTGCCGAGTAGAATTCCCCAGGGCTTCCATACACTGCAAATTACATTTACGTGTGCACCCGTAACGGTAATTTACCTCGTATGGTCACGCTGGTTCCTATTACTTTAGCTACCAGGTTCGATGGGGTAGTACATGGTTTCAAAGGGTAAGCATTAAGAATGTGGTCGTTAAATCAAAAGTAATCCGACAAGGATTTTCCAAGGAGACAGGTTGCGAGGATAAACAGCTCACTCAATTCTGAAATTTACCATTGGTACGATTGGATAAGCAAATGGTTTTGCAGGAGTTTGGATAGGGCACGCTACAATGTCCCAACTTAAGTTAGAGTTTTCACACATATACAGGTATGTATATATAAAGAGGGAGAATATCACATTCACACGAGATTATCACACAACAGCTATGCGATTAAAGTGCAAGGTCTAAACTGACCAAGGAGAAAAAAAAAGGTATCGGTATTCTAGGGCAACAATCACAGTTACAAGCATCCCATGGGGAATCATCTGGTTCTATACAAGGCTGCCCTAAACAAGGCTAAACAACATTCTTACTACTGCATTTCGATAAGGTTACCTTCAGGTTGTGAAATTGGGTGGCTTACTCGAATAGGATCTACATCAACTCCTATTGGTGCTATATCAGAGTATGATCGTTCCAGCTGAGGATATGTTGGATCATTGTCTTAGAGTCTAGATTATCATGATTTATGCCTGAAGGTAAACTTACCAAAGGTCAGCATACCCGCTACTAAAAGGTCACTAAATACCAAGTGATATCGCGCATAAGCACAAGTTATATGAATACATTCGTTAGGTAGGCAAAATGTTCTAAGTTTACAACAAAACATTAGAAATATCAAGGGGACTTAAACATGTAGCACATACGTTGCCATTTCGTCAAGTCATTAAATTTGTCTAAGTCATCAGGATAAACATTAAGTTATACGTGTGCGTCACTAAAACAGGTTGCTAGTTGCTAAGACATGTGGCAAATAGTTTAAATGCAAGACCGAATCGTTTAGAGAAGCCACCAAGTCGTTAGGAACAAATGGAAGTAGGTTGTTAATAACAAAAGGGGGCAGGTCGTTTAGTATAAAATCGAACAAATTATTTCTAAGTCTCGGGAAAGAAAATTTCTACCAAAAATCAGGTTTCTATGCTGACACAATATATGATTTGTAGTTGAGGATCACCTTTGGCACGCGGAGCAGTACTTTCGGGAAGTGTTGTAATCAAAGTTTTCAAAACAGTTACAGTTCAGAAATTTTTACTTTTCTAAAAATCTTCTGGTTCGCTGTAACCAATGGCTCTGATACCAATCTGTCACACCCCCACATTTCCACTAACGGAGTATAACCGCGTTGGGGGTATGATCCAGACCAGGATCCAAGTCTTTAGTTACAACCAAGCCATAGTTAAAGGGGTAAACAGTCATGTATTACATTAAATAAATCAGAGTTTACATTTCACAAAAATCAGCGGAAGCATTAAAAGTTTACAAGGTTGTAGTTTAGTAAAAGTGATTACTAAAGCATCTGAAATACAATTTCCAAAAGGGTTTTACAAAGGACAAGTACTGCCGCTGCCCGTGCCATCCATGATCCTCCAAGCTAACCTGAAAAGCATTCAACAATCAAGTGTCAGCCATGGCTGGTGAGTTCACTAAAGCAGTCTACCCGTCACAGGTAGACCTAAAGTTTATGAATAAAGACAGGTACAACACAATCAATATCATAAGACTAGTAAGTTTTCCATATCGTAGGTAGCTAGCCTAAATTATGCACATTTGAATTGTTCGCAACCGAAGCTGACAATGTATAGGTATTACCTACGGATTTTGCCTTCCCGTGTCCTGAAAGACCACGGAGGGTAGGGTAACATTGGTCCCAGTCCGACCGCCAGTCGGGTTGGCGCATCACGTGCACCGCTGGGCGGGGGTGTCAATCCCCAGTAGTACTACTCAACATCACCTAGCTATTCTATATTAACGGCCCGAATGTAAGGACTTTTTAGTTTATCAATCAATTCAATGATACATATGATATTTGGTCGGAAAAGTTTACTTAGTAAGAAATACCTTACCGCTGCACGTTATCATCCCTGAAAGGACATAACAACATATAGTAATGAACTCACCTTAGGGGGGCACTGGTACACAGCAAAAGATTCAACAAGTCGGTCACACACAACCTGTTTGGGTAAATATGGCCTAAACGGGTTAGGAGGTGTCGCGAGGACGAAAATAGCAATCTTAGCACCTAAACATGTTTCATGTAGTCACACAAGTCATATAATGCATACACAAGTTTCAGATTGAGAGAATTTCAAAGAATTGCCATTTTGGTCAAAGTTGACTCAGAAAGTCAACTTCAACACTCAAACTAGTGGCATAGTCAAAATCTACATACTTAGGAGTTAGGATCTCAACTTTTGCAGGCTTAAACTACATGTTAAACATGACTTGTTGCAAAAAGAATCAATCAAAAACATCAAATAACGAAGAAGTTATGCACATTGCAAGTTGACCCATTTGGCACATAGTTAACTAGTTCATGAAAAATTGAAATTGGCATAACTCACTCAATTTTTGGGTTTTAAACCTCAAATGCTCCAGATCCTATATTTAATATGTGTACATCAATTTCAAATAGCAAACACCCCAACATAATAAGGTTTACATGTCCGACCCGTTAGAAAAGTCTACTTTTTAAAATTCCAAACAGCTTTGAGTACCTGTTTTGCAGCAGCAGTTTGGGTGACCAAACGAAGGTTTTAGAAGGCGTATAAATAGCCGTTGTAAAGCTAAGACATCCTAGTTTATCACCCAACAAGAATCAATCATGTTCGATCAAAAATGAGCAAGTTATGGCTATTGAAAGTTGACCAAAAATCAGTTTTGTTGCAGAAGGTCAAAGTAGGCAAATTGAATTTGATTAATCCATAATTTGATCAAAGCTTGGAGTTTGTTTACCAAAACCTCCAGATCTTAGTTTTAATATATAAACATCATTTACCAATAGCAAACTCGTCAATAACACAAGATTATCATGCTCAACCAAAAAGCAAAGTCCACTTTTCACAGAAAAATACAGCTTTGCACACCTAACTTGCAGCAGCTATTTAGATGACCAAACGGACGTTTTAGAAAGTGTGCGAGTAGCCGACTCGAAGCTAAGACATAGTACTTTACTAGGGAAAAAGAATCAACTGATTCGGAGCAATATTGAGTGAGTTATGACCTCTGCAAAATGGCCAAAAATTCTGGCCGAATCTGTCCAATTTTTATAGTTTGTAAAAGTTTTGGTTTTCTAACTTTGAGCAACAATTTGGTCATCCAACACCTACTAACATAATTATAACCATTTTAACATGCAATTCCTGTTCCTAACATGTTTATACCGAAATCATAACAAAATCGCAACATAGCACATTCACATAGCAATTTCACTTAACCTTCATGTTCAACACCACAAGCAACATCAAGAACACTTCATGGCAGAAAAAGTTATCACATTTACAGCCCTTAACCCGAACACAAAAATAGCCCCAAATCATAGATTAGCTTGACTTGACCTAAAACATGTTTCAAGAGCATCTACACACATCAAATTGCACATAACCACTAGATTAACACATGCATTCACCCAATTTCGAGTTATGAAATTTTAGGGCTTACAACAATGGAGAGAAATGGCGGATTGGAGAAGATGAAGTGAAAAGGGAGCTTCTCCTAGTCTTCTTGTAGCTTGAATGAGGTTGGGAACTCGAAATCTTGCTTGGTTGAAGGTGGAATCCGAAAATTTTCAAGAGTTTGTGTGTGTGTGAGTTGAACCGTATGGGGAAGAAGAGATGGAGAAGAAAGCGTGGAAATGGGGGAGGAGAGGAGGCCTTGGGCAGATTTTATGATTGAGAAAATACACAAATGGTCCCTCAAAGTTCTATTTTAAGCATATAACACCCAAAGCACAAATAAGTGAGTTTTTAACTAAAACTTGTGAAGTAAAAATTCTAAAAATGTTTATAATTGTTTTTAAACTTATTTAACATATAAGATATAGTCGGGATAGGATAAAGTTAATATTTACACGAAATATTTAAATTTCGCGCGAAGTCCCGGTTTGACCCGAAAACGCAAAATTTTCATTTAACACCAAATTTCACGAAACGAAATCACGAAACGGGTTATTTACATCACTTAGCACGTAAACATATATAACATACACTAAATCACATAACGGGTCTCGGTTTGGCTAACAGAACTAACGGGAACTAACGGAGAAAGTTAACGGGGTTAACTCGGGAAGTGACGGTTGTCACAATGTATTTCCTGAAGATCTGCCTGGTTTGCCTCCATTTCGACAAGTAGAGTTTGGGATCGACTTAGCTCCTGGAGCCGCTCCGATTGCACGCGCACCTTACCGTTTGGCGGTAAGTGAACTCAACGAACTCTCCTCACAACTTCAAGAGCTACTCGACAAAGGATTTATTCGTCCAAGTTCGTCTCCATGGGGAGCACCGGTATTGTTTGTTAAAAAGAAAGATGGAACGTTCCGCATGTGTATCGACTACCGAGAGCTTAACAAGGTTACGATCAAGAATCGGTATCCACTCCCTCGAATCGACGATCTCTTCGACCAACTACAAGGTTCGAGCTACTTTTCAAAGATTGATCTACGGTCTGGATATCACCAACTTCGTGTTCGGGATGAGGATGTCCCAAAGACTGCTTTCAGAACTCGGTATGGTCATTACGAGTTTCTAGTTATGCCGTTTGGGCTAACTAATGCGCCTGCGGTGTTTATGGATTTGATGAATCGAGTGTGCAAGCTGTACCTCGATCAGTTTGTGATAGTCTTCATTGACGATATTTTGATCTACTCCAAGACAAAGGAAGAACACGAGAGACATCTACGACTTATTTTGGAATTGCTCCGTAAGGAACAGCTTTATGCTAAGCTTTCGAAGTGCGATTTTTGGATTCGCGAAGTCCAGTTTCTTGGACACATTGTTAATCAGGAAGGAATTCATGTCGACCCGGCTAAAGTGGAAGCTATCAAGAATTGGTCTACTCCTAGAGCGCCGACCGAAATCCGACAATTTTTGGGACTTGCCGGATACTACCGAAGATTCATCAAGGGTTTCTCGCAATTGGCTCAACCCTTAACGGCCTTAACGCACAAGGGAGTGCAATATAGATGGGGTGAAAAAGAAGAACACGCGTTTCAAACTCTTAAAGATATGTTATGTTCAGCTCCGATTCTTGCGTTACCCGATGGAGTTGACGACTTTGTAGTCTACTGTGACGCATCAATCCAAGGACTCGGTTGCGTGTTGATGCAACGAGATAAAGTGATTGCCTATGGGTCCAGGCAACTGAAGGATACTGAGAAGAATTATACAACGCATGATTTGGAATTGGGAGCCGTTGTTCATGCACTCAAGATTTGGAGACATTACCTCTACGGAACAAAGTGCACAATATTTACCGACCACAAAAGCTTACAACACATCTTTGATCAGAAGGATCTCAACATGCGACAACGACGGTGGGTCGAGTTACTAAATGACTATGACTTAGCAATTAAGTATCATCCGGGAAAAGCCAATGTGGTGGCTGACGCCCTAAGTCGAAAAGAGTACGAAAAGCCTCGACGAGTACAAGCGCTGCAACTTACCATTCACACGGGATTACCGGATCGGATCCGCGATGCCCAACAGGAAGCTTTAAAAGAAGAAAACTTCGCAGCTGAAGCACTGCGAGGGGTGGATGGTAAATCTGAGGTGAAGTCCGATGGACTCAGGTATTACAACGACAGGATTTGGGTTCCTTTTCTTGGAAATCTCCGTGAGCTCGTGATGGACGAGGCTCACAAATCAAGATATTCGGTGCACCCTGGGTCGGACAAAATGTACCAAGATTTGAAGAACTTATATTGGTGGCCGAATATGAAAGCCGACATTGCTCGATATGTGGCTAAGTGTCTAACATGCTCACGAGTTAAGATCGAGTACCAAAAGCCTTCTGGATTATTGCAGCAACCAAAGATCCCAGAATGGAAATGGGAGGATATCTCCATGGATTTTGTGACAGGACTACCACATCGATCGAATCGACCGGATGCGATTTGAGTTATAATTGATCGACTAACCAAATCTGCACACTTTATTCCTATGCGGGAAAATGACAATATGGATAGGTTAACGAAGCTGTACATTGACCGAATTGTGGCACGTCATGGAGTGCCTAAGACCATTATCTCAGATCGAGATCCTCGATTTACTTCCCGACTATGGCAATCTATGCAAGAAGCACTGGGAACTAGACTGGATATGAGTACAGCTTATCACCCGCAGACCGATGGTCAGACGGAATGAACTATTCAGACTTTAGAAGACATGCTCCGAGCTTACGTTCTCGATTTTGGTAAAGACTGGGAGGCTCACCTTCCGTTGGTGGAGTTCTCCTACAACAACAGTTATCATACAAGTATCGGTGCAACACGTTTTGAAGCTCTTTATGGCAGAAAATGTAGATCGCCCGTGTGTTGGGCTGAAACGGGTGAGAAGGGACTCACCGGACCGGAACTCATTCATGATACAACTGAACGGATTATCCAAATCAGAATACTGATAGCCGCAGCACGTGATAGACAAAAGAGCTATGCCGACAAACGCCGTAAACCTTTGAAGTTCGAGGTAGGCGACAAAGTACTATTGAAGGTATCTCCCTGGAAAGGAGTGATACGCTTCGGAAAGCGTGGAAAGTTGAATCCTCGCTACATCGGTCCGTTTGAGATCATTGGGGAAGTAGGCCCGGTGGCCTACCGATTACAACTCCCTGCCGAACTCGATGGAGTTCAAAACGTGTTTCACGTCTCGAATCTGAAGAAATGTCTGGCTGACAACACTGAAGTAATTCCTTTGGAGGAATTGGAAATTGATGAACATCTGAGATTTATCGAGCAACCGGTAGAAATCATGGGACGCGAGGAGAAAACCCTCAAACGTAGCAAGATTCCGATCGTCAAGGTTCGATGGAACTCAAAGCGTGGACCTGAATATACTTGGGAACGAGAGGATCAGATGAAGAAAAAGTATCCTCACTTGTTCGAGCAAACGTCCACGGAAACTCAAGGTACGATTTAATTTTGGGGACCAAAATTCCTTTAACAGGAGGAGGATGTGGCGACCCTAAAACTTTTGCTTTCTTTCCCCAGCGACGACAGCCGAGGCTGCAAACGCTACGACGCAAGAATAATTTTCGGGACGAAAATTCCAATTACAAGGGGATGATGTGACATCCGAGAATTTCAAGGTTACTTCCGTTAGACAATTTCGTTAGTTACGTTATAAGTGTTAACTTAGTAACTAATGCTTAACTAGGCCGAATACGTCCATGACCTTTGGTTGATCACCAAACCCGCCCATATGTGTTATGTGTTCATTTACTTACAGT
>JBCNJP010004681.1:0-28645 GCA_039602395.1 Deinandra increscens subsp. villosa | reverse complement strand
AAGAAACCCCCACTTAATCCAAATGAGAAATAAGCCTAAATTTAATTAAAGCAAGCACTTTCATCAATCTGAAAAATAACTTATGCTATAATATAAAAATAATTCTAATAATACACACCCTACTGATGAAAGCAAATAAGCCAAACGCACCCCAATACCGAGCTTCCTCAGCAAGTTCCTGTGAAACTATATAAAGTCAGTAAACCATAATTAAGAAAGAAAGACATAATAAAACAAACAAATTCCAATAATAGGATATGTTAGTAAACAAAAGCGGGTAGGATTATGACCCATTAAATACACTACCTTATCTTTTAATTCATAATATGGTGAACGATATTTCAATATTTGCAGTTAGCTAGGATTGGGATTAACCAAAAGTAAAAAGCTGGCATATATCAGTGGTATTAAACTTAGGTAATAAGATAGTGGGCCAGGATTAGAAATAACTTGATGGGCATATGAATGCGTGTTAGGATAATGACCAAGTCAAAACTCAAAACTAAATCAATAACATTAATAAGTATATTATATAATAAAATTTCTCATGATCGTATTTGGTATCAATTGTTTCCCGAACACATTTACTTTTATATTTTATACCACTCCCTTTAACTTATAACATAAACAATAAACATATGAATTTGAATTGTTTAATACCAGCAATTATTATTTGGTTAGATTTTGGTTTAAAGGACTGAATTTTTCATAGATCTGCATTTGAAATTAATGACATGTGCTATTTTAAAAGTTTTGTTTTCCTCTCATTTTTTATGTATTAATTCTATGTTCTGTTTTAAAAGTTCAGTTAGCTTTTTTTTAGATTGTATTATTTCTTGTCTTCCCAATATTATTATAGTGGACAAGCTTTTTCCACCTTCTTTGGCCATTTATCACTATGTGGCTCTCCATAAGGTGTTTAAAGGTTGAAGCAAAGATTGGTTGCAGTTTTAGTCAAACTAATCAATTGAACCTACACAAACAAAGATCAGATAGATAACCTCACCCGTTTTCAGTGGCTCGTATCAATCACCCAACCCAACCCATTAATTTTGGATAACAAAACTATATCCTAAACTTGAAAAACTGAAAAATGAACCCCAGATGATAACCAATGGCTCGTATCAATTACCTAATCCATTAAATTTGGACAACAAAAATGTTTTCAGTGGCTAGTATCAATCACTTGAACAGAATAGTAATGCTGTGAAAACTTCAAAGATTGTGTATTACTCAAAACAACACATCATTAGCAACCAAACATATAATATAACAGAACTTTGAAATTCATGTTTTGATTATGTTGCAGATAAACAAGGGAATCAATCATTCAACTCCAATCCAGTGTGAAAAAATGAACCCCAATGATAACTAGTGGGAAAATATGCAGAGAGAAGTTTGAGAAATTGTACAAGTAAAGAAGACTAAAGAAAAAGAATCTATTGGCATACTTCGATGAAGAAGGAAGACTAGGGATATACTTACCTCAATCATGGCTGCCGATCGAGAGTTCAGAGTCACTGAGGAAGAACCAAATCGCCAAGTTCATTGAGAGTCGCCAAGATTCGTCCCCGCGGAAGAACCAAATCGCAAGTCCAGATCGATAACCAAATCGGTTTCAGATGATGAGATGATTTTGGAGTATTTCGATGGTTTAGAGAAAAAATTTGGGTTCATAGACGATACTTTAGGGATTTGATGATTTTGGGGGAAAAATTAGTTTTGGAGGGATTTGATAATTTTGGGAGGATTTTAGCGGTAACAACATTTAGGTTTAATATTTTCGGGAATTGAAATTCTTTTATTGTCTATTCAAGAAATTTTTTTAAGTAAATACATTTAGTGGCACATTAAAAAAGCCACAAAAAGATAAGTTAGATAGTGTGACACAATTAAAGTGCCACTAAAATCTATATTAGTGGCATAAAACCTAAATGCCACTAAAACTATAATTAAACCCTATATTAGTGGCACAAAACGTAAATGCCGCTAAAACTTCGTGCCAGTAAATGGCATTTTTTTGTAGTGGGAGAAAGTCACTAAAGAAGTATTGGCAGAATGTGAGATCAGGAAAAGGCAGACATATGAGTATAATGATTTAAATGAAGAATTCATTAAGTCTCAGAAGGATTTGTTTGTTGCTTAAGAGAAGATTTGTCACACCCCCAAATAACCACTAACGGAGTTTATACCGTTAAGGGGTGCGAGCAAACCAGGACCACAACCATTAGTTACAAATACTAAACGAATCAGAGTAAAGTCCAAATGTTCATAAATAAAACAGTTTCAAAAGTTACGCAGCGGAATGTAAACATAAATATCTTAGCACTAACCGCGTGCTTTAATTACAAAACATGAATTGTTATATAAATTCCCAAGTTAGTTCAAATAAAAGTAAACATTTTCCTGTGCCATGTCAACCTGCTCCGGATACTCCTCAGCGATCTGCAAAAGTTAAAACCACGCAAGTGTCAACCAAATGGCTGGTGAGTTCACAGTGGGCTTGTCATGCATTGGCCCGGTCTCATAATCATTTTCTTCGTCAACATATACATACGTAATATTTGTTTTATGAAAAACGATGCTTTTAAACGTCGATTACCGATTATTTAATATGCGCTTAGTCTTGTAAGAATTAAAGTGCTCAACCGATATCGCGGGTAGCTAATCCGTCGTTTCATGCACTAAGGAAGATTGTACCAAGCTGACTATTTATTTTGCGGTGTTCCACCGTCATTTATTTTTATTTGCGGACTTTCGTCACTGCTCTTTTTGCCTCCCCCGTGTCCTCCTCTTGGGGATCACGGTGTCAAATAGGCTGATATTGTTCCCCGTGCACCTCCAGTGCCCCGGAGCGGAGTTTGTCAAACTCCAGTAGATCTACCCAACATCCCCTCGCTTCCACGAATTAATGGCACAATTAATTATGAGGACTTTTTATTTAACCAAAACATTCCTTAGAAATCATGTGATATCATTTGGTTTAAAGCCTTTAACCTATGCTAGCCATATTAAAACATTTCACTTAGGGTTTCCTTCGAACCCAAAAATCATTTATCAGTTTTATTTTTCGTAAACAGCGACTTGAATCCCCCCCCCCCCCCAAGTGTTCCCATAAACACTTTGGTGAAAAACAGTCGACTTTTATTCGTCCGGTGCTCAGCACTCGTAAGTTTTGTCAGCATTGTTTTTAAGTTGTTCTTTCCGTCCCTAACGGGATCGTATCTTGCGGGTTAGTGACACTCACCTTTGGTTGCTCGGCTAGACTTGCTTAATTATCCTTGAATTGATTTCTTAATGAAGACCTATAATTCATTTAGGTCTTATATATTAGTCTTGTGTCTAATTTATTTCAAACAACGTTCACTATGGCCCATAACATAGCACGTTAAACTAAGACACGACATATCGACACACGACACCGATGGTTGATCGTAAACAAGGGTTCATATACATCAGAGATCAAAGCATGTATCATCATAGCATAATCATGCAAGTCATGGCATAACATACAAGCAAAATGCACAAGTTTGGATTTTGGTCTCAGTTTCGCTAGCAGTTTCGCTAGACAGTTTCGCTGTGTGCACGGGCAGCACTTTCGCTAGGCAATACCCGATGACACAGTTTCGCTAGGCTAGTTTCGCTCGAAACTGTTGGCACAGTTTCGCTAGCCTAGTTTCGCCCGAAACTGGTTTGAACTTTCGTTCAGGGAATTTCGCTCGGTAGATTCGCTCGAGCTGGTCTGGTTGGTTTACCCGGCGACACTATAGTTTCGCTACATAGTGTCGCTGGATGAAGATATACATAATTTCGCTGGACAGTTTCGCCCAGAGAACACGACAGTTTCGCTGGTCGCGAAAAACACATAAATCAGCCTAAAAATCAATCTAACAGCTTCCATATTACATGCAATTCATTATCTAGCATACATAATCATTTACCAACATAAATCAGTAAGCTTTAACACCTTAAACATGCATTTTCATCATCAAATCACTAAAAACACATTTTAACCTAAAATGACCTAATCTAGCATAAATCTTCAACATGGATGGATTTCACACGTAAAGTTACTGACTTTATGATAGATCTAGCCTTCCTAAGCAACATATCAGAAGATCAAGTGATTTCATGAAGATTCAAGCATGCTTTTTAAGAAAACACATAGAAAACATAAAAATGATGGTTTTGGGACTCACGGTTCGATCTCTAAGCTTGATGGATGATGGTTCGGGGCTGAGATCTCGATGGCTCGGTGTGAATCTCGACTGATCAGGTTTCCAGGAGAAAGATGGAGTGTGTGTGTGTTTGTGTGTAAAGGAGGCAAATGGGAGAACTAGGGTTTATTAAGATTATTTATATCAGAGGCTAGTTTCGCTGGCAGTTTCGCTGGCCAAGCGAAACTGGCCCTGAACTCGTGCAGGCCAATCAGTTTAGCTAGCTACCGGGCGAATCTGTAGTTTCGCTCGGTAGTTTCGCTGGTTACCAAAATAGGGCAATTTTCACATAATCAAGGATTTACAATTTGTCATGCTATTCATAATATTAAATCATGCGTTTAAATCACATTGCACGTAATGACATCAATAAATGAACACATAACACATATGGGCGGGTTTGGTGATCAACCAAAGGTCGTGGACGTATTCGGCCTAGTTAAGCATTAGTTACTAAGTTAACACTTATAACGTAACTAACGGAGTTTGTCTAACGGAAGTAAACCTTGAAATTCTCGGATGTCACATCATCCCCTTGTAATTGGAATTTTCGTCCCGAAAATTATTCTTGCGTCGTAACGTTTGCAGCCTCGGCTGTCGTCGCTGGGGAAAGAAAGCAAAAGTTTTAGGGTCGCCACATCCTCCTCCTGTTAAAGGAATTTTGGTCCCCAAAATTAAATCATACCTTGAGTTTCTGTGGACGTTTGCTCGAACAAGTGAGGATACTTTTTCCTCATCTGATCCTCTCGTTCCCAAGTATATTCTGGTCCACGTCTTGAGTTCCATCGAACCTTGACGATCGGAATCTTGCTACGTTTGAGGGTTTTCTCCTCGCGTCCCATGATTTCTACCGGTTGCTCGATAAATCTCAAATGTTCATCAATTTCCAATTCCTCCAAAGGAATTATCTCGATGTCTTCAGCCAGACATTTCTTTAGATTGGAAACGTGAAACACGTTGTGAACTCCATCGAGTTCAGCAGGGAGTTGTAATCGATAGGCCACCGGGCCTACTTCCCCAATAATTTCAAACGGACCGATGTAGCGAGGATTCAACTTTCCACGCTTCCCGAAGCGTATCACTCCTTTCCAGGGAGATACCTTCAACAATACTTTGTCACCCACCTCAAACTTTAGAGGTTTTCGGCGTTTGTCGGCATAACTCTTTTGTCGATCACGCGCTGCAGCTAGCCGTTGCCTGATTTGAATAATTCGCTCGGTCATATCATGGATGACTTCCGGTCCAGTGAGCCCTTTCTCACCCGTTTCGGCCCAACACACGGGCGATCTACATTTTCTGCCATAAAGTGCTTCAAAAGGTGCTGCACCGATGCTTGAATGATAGCTATTGTTGTAAGAGAACTCCACCAGTGGAAGGTGAGTCTCCCAATCTTTCCCAAAGTCAAGAACGCAAGCTCGGAGCATATCTTCTAAGGTTTGAATGGTTCGTTCCGATTGACCATCTGTTTGTGGGTGATAGGCTGTACTCATATCTAGTCGGGTTCCCAACGCTTCTTGCATTGATTGCCATAGCCGGGAAGTAAATCGAGGATCTCGATCAGAAATGATAGTCTTAGGCACACCGTGTAGCTTCACAATTTTGTCGATGTACAGTTTTGTCAATTTATCCATATTATCACTTTCCTTCATCGGAATGAAATGTGCCGATTTGGTTAATCGATCAATGATAACCCAAATCGCATCCGGTTGATTCGATCGATGAGGTAGTCCCGTTACAAAATCCATGGAGATGTCCTCCCATTTCCATTCTGGGATCTTTGGTTGTTGCAGTAAACCAGAAGGCTTTTGGTATTCAATCTTGACTCTTGAGCAGGTTAAGCATTTAGCCACATATCGAGCAATGTTGGCTTTCATATTCGGCCACCAATAAAGATTCTTCAAGTCCTGATACATTTTATCTGATCCAGGGTGCACCGAGTATCTTGACTTGTGAGCCTCGTCCATCACGAGCTCACGGAGATTTCCAAACAAAGGAATCCAGATTCTGTCATTATAATACGTGAGTCCATCGGACTTAACTTCAGAATGGCCATCTACACCACGCAGTGCTTCAGCTGCGAAGTTTTCTGCTTTCAAAGCTTCTCGTTGGCAGTCGCGGATCCGATCCGGTAATCCTGAATGTATTGTAAGTTGAAGCGCTCGTACCCGTCGAGGCTTTTCGTACTCTTTTCTGCTTAGGGCATCTGCCACCACATTTGCTTTTCCCGGATGATATTTAATTGCCAAATCATAATCGTTCAGTAATTCAACCCACCTCCTTTGCCGCATGTTGAGGTCTTTCTGATCAAAGATGTGCTGTAAGCTTTTATGATCGGTGAATATTGTGCACTTTGTTCCGTATAGGTAATGTCTCCAAATCTTGAGTGCATGAACAACGGCTCCCAATTCCAAATCATGCGTTGTATAATTCTTCTCAGTATCCTTTAGTTGCCTGGACCCATAGGCAATCACTTTGTCTCGTTGCATCAACACGCAACCGAGTCCTTGGATTGATGCATCACAGTAAACCACAAAGTCGTCAACTCCATCGGGTAACGCAAGAATTGGAGCTGAACATAACATATCTTTAAGCGTTTGGAACGCGCGTTCTTCTTTCTCACCCCATCTGTATTGCACTCCTTTGTGCGTTAAGGCTGTTAAGGGTTGAGCCAATTGAGAGAAACCCTTAATAAACCTTCGGTAATATCCGGCAAGTCCCAAAAATTGTCGGATTTCTGTTGGCGCTCTTGGAGTAGACCAATTCTTTATAGCTTCCACTTTGGCTGGGTCGACATGAATTCCTTCCTCATTAACAATGTGTCCAAGAAACTGGACTTCGCGGATCCAAAAATCGCACTTTGAAAACTTGGCGTAGAGCTGTTCCTTGCGAAGCAATTCCAAAATAAGTCGCAAGTGATTCTCGTGTTCTTCCTTTGTCTTGGAGTAGATCAAAATATCATCGATGAAAACTATCACAAACTTATCGAGGTACGGCTTGCACACTCGATTCATCAGATCCATGAATACGGCAGGTGCATTGGTTAGCCCAAACGGCATAACCAGGAACTCGTAGTGACCATACCGAGTTCTGAAAGCAGTTTTGGGTACATCCTCATCACGAACACGAAGTTGGTGATATCCGGACCGTAGGTCAATCTTTGAAAAGTAGCTTGAACCCTGTAGTTGATCGAAGAGATCGTCGATTCGAGGAAGAGGATACCGATTCTTGATCGTAACCTTGTTGAGTTCTCGGTAGTCGATACACATGCGGAACGTTCCATCCTTCTTTTTAACAAACAGTACCGGAGCTCCCCACGGAGACGAACTTGGACGGATAAATCCCTTGTCGAGTAACTCTTGAAGTTGTGCGGAAAGTTCGTTGAGTTCACTTACCGCCAAACGGTAAGGTGCGCGTGCTATCGGAGCGGCGCCAGGAGCTAAGTCGATTCCAAACTCTACTTGTCGAAATGGAGGCAAACCCGGCAAATCCTCAGGGAATACATCTTGGAAGTCGCGAACTATCGGGTAGTCGTTGATTCTACGCTCGGGAAGTGTCGAATCGGTGACGTTTGCAAGAATCGCGAAGTGACCTTTACGAAGGCACTTTTGAGCTTTGAGAAACGAGATAATTCCAGTGACTGTCCCACCTTTCTCACCTTGAACTGTTAATACTTCACCTCCTTCGAGTGGAATACGAACCACTTTTTCTTGACACAAAATTTCGGCTCGATTTTCAGATAACCAATCCATTCCTACTATAACGTCAAAACTACCAATCGGGAAAGGCATAAGATCGATTCCTAATGTATGGCCAGCTAGTTCTAACTTACAGTCCTTAACTATCTGAGTCGTATCATGAAGTTTACCGTTTGCTAGTTCTACCACATACTTAGCATCTAAGTTAACTGGTTTAGCATTAATTAGTCTAGCAAACTTAGTGGAAATAAAGCTTCTTTCAGCACCAGAATCAAATAATACGGTAGCAAAGAAACCATTAAGAATAAATTTACCGTTGATCACGTTGGCATCATTGCGAGCTTCTCCTTGGCCCATCACAAAAGCTCGGCCTCTACCGTTTCCACCATTTCCACCATTGCCATTGCCATTCCCATTGCCATTGCCGTTTCCATTCCCATTACCATTACCATGGCCACCGTTGTTTCCCTGGTTGCCATTTCCTTGTCTTCCCAGTTGAGGGCAATCTCTTTTCATGTGGCCTTGGGCACCACATTCATAGCAACCATTGCCATTTCTTCTTGGGACTTCATTGTTACGGTTCTGCCCATTGTTATTCCCGTTTCCCCGATTGTTACCATTGTTGTTGTTGTTCTGCCTCATCCGATTTTGTTGTTCAGGAATGACTGCCCAACAGTCGTTCGCCACGTGGTTTTTCTTACCACACCTTCCACAAGTTAAACTTTTTCTACAGACTCCCGAGTGATGCTTGCCGCAGGTGTTACACGTGGGCAGGTTCTGACCATTTCCGCCCTGGCGGTTGTTGCTGCTATTGATACCAGATCGCTTACTTTGACCTTGGGTGTGATAGGATTTCCCAGAGCTGTTGGCCACACTCTGCTGATTCATTGACACCTCAGGAACCTCATTTTCGGCCTTTCTTTTGCCACTCAAGGCTGTCTTCTCAGAAGCTTTCGCAGGAAGAGTTCCCTTCTCAATTTCTTGGTCAGTCAACTTATGAGCTAGACGAATAGCTTGTTGCACAGTTGCTGGGTTACTAGCAGTCACCATTCCTTTAATTTGAGGCGCGAGGCCTTCCAGATAACGCTCGATGCGTTTAAACTCAGCATCCACCATTGTGGGGCATAGTACCGCGTACTCATGGTAACGCGCAGTATACTGCTCGATTTCAGACCCAGCCATCTTCAGATTCAAGAATTCACCCTCTAGCTTCTTCACTTGATCACGGGGACAGTATTCCTCCATAATTAGTTCCTTAAATGCTCCCCATTCCATGTTATTGGCAGCATCTAACCCAATCATCTGGATTTCAGCATTCCACCAGGTAAGAGCAGCTCCTTCAAAGGTACCAGTCGCAAATTTCACCTTGTTCTCAGCAGGGCAGTTACACATGGAGAAGACCTTCTCAGACTTCTCGATCCACCTGAGGAGTCCTACCGCTCCTTCCTCGCCGGAAAACGTCATCGGCTTGCAGTCCATGAAAGTCTTAAAGGTACAGTGATGGATGTTTCCTGATGCAATTAATAGTTCGGGTTCAAATTTAAACAGGTCAAAATATATATCGCCTTGTGCCTTAACCGGCGTAATAATTACCATGGGCGGCAATTGTAGCTTGCACGGCTGCCACGGCGGCTTGCACATGCTCGTTGATCATCGCTTGCAGTTGTGCAGGCGTCAGATTAATGTTGTTCCTTCCGGCTCTTCCAGACATTTTCTGGACAGTTTAAAGTAGGCAGTGTTCAGTCACAGTTATATTCTATACATATCCCATAACATGTATATTATCCATTTCCCGTTATCCCACTATTAGTCCAGAAAAATTTTCGTGCGAAATCGAGGCGTCGTCGGAGAACGTCGGAAGTCGTAGGCGCTATCGTCGAAAGTCGGCTTTCCCATAAAATTCACCGTTGGCGTAGTCATCGTAGTAGAAATCAGGACGTAGCGTGTAGCATCTTTTCGTTGTCGCTTTCCCCAGAATAGTGCGCGTATTATCGTTCGCGTTTCGTATTCGTGTGTGACATTTTCCTAAGGTTTTTCCGTTAGACTACTTAGACACGGTCTATATATATCTATATATATATATATATATATATATATATATATATATATATATACGAAGCGTTTACTTACACAGCAGAGCGAGTATCCCAGGTTGGCACGTAAAAATTTTGTTTTGGGAATTTGTTTGTTCGTTTGTAACTAAGGTTTCAAGTTGCAGTTTCCAAATCGTTTTAGAAAATGATTCCAGTTCTCTGCAACCTATGGCTCTGATACCAATCTGTCACACCCACAAATAACCACTAACGGAGTTTATACCGTTAAGGGGTGCGAGCAAACCAGGACCACAACCATTAGTTACAAATACTAAACAAATCAGAGTAAAGTCCAATTGTTCATAAATAAAACAGCTTCAAAAGTTACGCAGCGGAATGTAAACATAAATATCTTAGCACTAACCGCGTGCTTTAATTACAAAACATGAATTATTATATAAATTCCCAAGTTAGTTCAAATAAAAGTAAACATTTTCCTGTGCCATGTCAACCTGCTCCGGATACTCCTCAACGATCTGCAAAAGTTAAAACCACGCAAGTGTCAACCAAATGGCTGGTGAGTCCACAGTGGGCTTGTCATGCATTGGCCCGGTCTCATAATCCTTTTCTTCGTCAACATATACATACGTAATATTAGTTTTATGAAAAATGATGCTTTTAAACGTCGACTACCGATTATTTAATATGCGCTTAGTCTTGTAAGAATTAAAGTGCTCAACCGATATCGCGGGTAGCTAATCCGTCGTTTCATGCACTAAGGAAGATTGTACCAAGCTGACTATTTATTTTGCGGTGTTCCACCGTCATTTATTTTATTTGCGGACTTTCGTCACTGCTCTTTTTGCCTCCCCCGTGTCCTCCTCTTGGGGATCACGGTGTCAAATAGGCTGATATTGTTCCCCGTGCACCTCCAGTGCCCCGGAGCGGAGTTTGTCAAACTCCAGTAGATCTACCCAACATCCCCTCGCTTCCACGAATTAATGGCACAATTAATTATGAGGACTTTTTATTTAACCAAAACATTCCTTAGAAATCATGTGATATCATTTGGTTTAAAGCCTTTAACCTATGCTAGCCATATTAAAACATTTCACTTAGGGTTTCCTTCGAACCCAAAAATCATTTATCAGTTTTACTTTTGTAAACAGCGACTTGAATCCCCCCCCCCCCCCCCAAGTGTTCCCATAAACACTTTGGTGAAAAACAGTCGACTTTTATTCGTCCGGTGCTCAGCACTCGTAAGTTTTGTCAGCATTGTTTTTAAATTGTTCTTTCCGTCCCTAATGGGATCGTATCTTGCGGGTTAGTGACACTCACCTTTGGTTGCTCGGCTAGACTTGCTTAATTATCCTTGAATTGATTTCTTAATGAAGACCTATAATTCATTTAGGTCTTATATATTAGTCTTGTGTCTAATTTATTTCAAACAACGTTCACTGTGGCCCATAACATAGCACGTTAAACTAAGACACGACATATCGAAACACGACACCGATGGTTGATCGTAAACAAGGGTTCATATACATCAGAGATCAAAGCATGTATCATCATAGCATAACATTCAAACAAATTGCACAAGTTTGGATTCTGGTCTCAGTTTCGCTAGCAGTTTCGCTAGTCAGTTTCGCTGTGTGCACGGGCAGTACTTTCGCTAGGCAATACCCGATGACACAGTTTCGCCAGGCTAGTTTCGCTCGAAACTGTTGGCACAGTTTCGCTAGCCTAGTTTCGCCCGAAACTGGTTTGAACTTTCGTTCAGGGAATTTTGCTCGGCAGATTCGCTCGAGCTGGTCTGGTTGGTTTACCCGGCGACACTGCAGTTTCGCTGCATAGTGTCGCTGGAAGGAGATATACATAGTTTCGCTACATAGTTTCGCCCAGAGAACAGTACAGTTTCGCTGGTCGTGAAAAATACATAAATCAGCCTAAAAATCAATCTAACAGCTTCCATATTACATGCAATTCATTATCTACCACTGTGAACTCACCAGCCATTTGGTTAACACTTGCGTGGTTTTAACTTTTGCAGATCGCTGAGGAGTATCCGGAGCAGGTTGACATGGCACAGGAAAATGTTTACTTTTATTTGAACTAACTTGGGAATTTATATAATAATTCATGTTTTGTAATTAAAGCACGCGGTTAGTGCTAAGATATTTATGTTTACATTCCGCTGCGTAACTTTTGAAGCTGTTTTATTTATAAACAATTGGACTTTACTCTGATTTGTTTAGTATTTGTAACTAATGGTTGTGGTCCTGGTTTGCTCGCACCCCTTAACGGTATAAACTCCGTTAGTGGTTATTTGGGGGTGTGACAAGATTTCTGAATTAAAGTTGGAGATTTTGGAACTTTAGAGACAGGTCAAGAATTGTAATTTATCGCCAACATTGTTGAATTTTCTGTACAAGAAAGAAAAAAGTGATAATAGTGCAACAAAAGATGATATCCATAAGGTTCCTTCATCGGTGGATCTATCTAAGTTTTCATCTGCTCCTGTTGATTCAAAAGTTGAATTACAAGACTATTCTAAGTTTGCATCTCCTGCAAAGAAGAAGAAATCCAAGTCAAAAAAGAAGAAAGAAAAGATTGGTGAAGCTCTGAAGTTCACATCTGATTCATCATTGCTGGAGAATGAAGTGGTGTTTGATAAAAGTATAGCTTATACTTTTACTGCTACTTCATCTGAAGTTGAAACTGCTAAGAATTTGGTCAAAGAAAACAAAATACCAAAGATAAAGGTCACTTTTAGTCAACGTGACATCAAACAAGTGCTGTCGGTACTTCTCAAACTACATCGCCCAAATATTCTGGTTATAAACACAAAGGCATAGGATTTGTGTTTCAAGAGAAGCCTGTTCATGCTCAAATGTCAAAGAAGAAGGAAAATATCAAGAAAGGTCAGAATTAAAAGAAATCTTAACCTCAGAAGAATCAAAATGCTGATTTCTATTCCAAGAATTCTTTATTATTCTAGAGGTTCGTCATCGGATTACAAAGTTTCGTCACGGAGTAAATCTCCGAGGTATGATTCTTCTGATGATTTCTTTGATACTTTTGGTTCTGATAACTCATTGTTTTCTAAAAATTCAAAGACTTTTCCAACTGATTTAAGCTTCGTGAAAGAGTTTGTTATGCATGTCGTCAACCTAGACATATGGCTGCAAATTGTCCGACGACTGCATATTTCCACAAAAATGCAAAATATGTGGATAATAATGGTTAAATTTTTGATGAACCTATGAAGTATCAGAACATGTGTGTGAAGTATCAAGTACAAGACAAAAGATACAAAAGATCCTGTGTCCGAAGTGACCCGAACTGCCAGTTTGGGTGCACACGAACTGACCCGAAGTGGCAGTTCGGGTGACAGCATGTTCCGGCACTTATGTTCAAGTATAAATAGTTTAGTCTTGTATAGGGTTAGAACTTCTTGGGTATTCTTCTATGTGTTTTCCTGTGCGTATTCTCTCAGTGGTTATAATACAAATCTCATTTGTATTTACTATTAGTGTCTCAATTTCATAACTCGAATTACATATTTTGATCATTGATCGAGTAGACGATCCAGCTCACTGACGTACAGAGTTAAGGTCATCGAATAAATTTAGTGACCTAGAAGTTAAGCCTAGGGTCACGATTAAGACAGTGTGAACTAATATCATAGTGATTATATGTTATATATATATGTGTGTGTGTGTGTGTGTGTGTGTGTGTGTGTGTGTGTTGTGAAAACCAGGTAAACACTTAAAATGGTTTTGAACTAATATCATAGTGATTAAGACAGTGTGAACTAATTCCACTCCACGGTACCCACAATCTATGTCTCCACACTAGGGGTGTTCAGAATAACCGAAATCCATAAAAAACCGATATCCGAACCGTATCTGTAACCGAAAAAAACCAAACCGTAATAAAATTACGGTTTTCGGTTCGGTTAGTAACCGTAACCGTAATAAAAATTCGGTTTTCGGTTCGGTTTACGGATACGCATTTAAAAAAACATCGGTTAATTCGGTTTATTCGGTTGAACCGAATAAACTGAAAAATATTAATATATGTTTTATTATTTATATAATTATATAATTATATTACCAAGTTTAACCTAAATTGTCCCTAACCCTAACTTTTAGTTTAGTCGCCTCCCTCCCACTCGCTGGTCAGATTCTCAGATGCTCTCCTCCCCGTCGCCTTCCTTCTCGCTATCAGCCGGTGACTGTGAGAGCTTCCTCACCGTCACCTTCCTTCTCGCCCGTAGCCTTCCTCCCCGTCGCCTTCCTTCACGCCGGCGACTTTGCGAATTTCGAGAGCTTTCAATCATCATCAGGTACTTTTCTTTCGATTATCTTTTCTTTCGTTTCTCAAACTCAGGTTTGATGATGTGTTGTTCGAGGGATCGATTTATAAAACTCAGTCAGATCTAGATGGAAACTTTTATACTTTGTTTTCCAATTAATCGAGTTCTCTCTTGGTAACTTTTATACTTTGTTTGATGATGTGTTGACTAGTTGTTGTGAGATGCCTCGTTATTTCTTTTATGTTTCCTTGGGTTTTGTTTCAAGTTGGATGGATTTATTTTGGTCCTTTGAATTTGTTTGGAATGATTTATTTTGTTTCAACCTAAGATTTGGAGGCTGGAAATTGCAAGTTGCAGTGCTTTTGGTTAAATTTGAATAAATTCGGTTAATTCGGTTATATATGGTTAGTTCGGTTTTAACCGTAACCGAACCGAATTTGGTTCGGTTCGGTTTCGGTTCGATTAGTCATTTTCCAAGTTCGGTTCGGTTCGGTTTTCGGTTAGGAAAAAAAATTTTTAACCGAACTAACCGAACCGTTTAAACCATTTTAACCGAAAACCGAACCGATAAACACCCCTACTCCACACCTCCAACCACCAACAAATGTTCACCAAAATGGTGAGGTTCCTACAGACATGGACCATTGGATTTTCCCTCACCTTAAACACCCCCATCAACTATGAATTACCAAGGGAATTCTGGGTCAATGCTAGATCTGACCCAAACTGACCTGGGAGTCCAATCGGAACTTGGATGAACCACCTTTCATTCGATGTCACTGAAGTCTCCATTCGCTCAGCCCTCAACATAATGACAAAGATAGAGTCACTCACTACAACAAAACCCAAGTCATTGAAACATTCATTGACATTGGGTATGCTGGAGAGTTCGTGGAAGAGCAAGCCAACAAATTTCATCTTCCCCGTATATGGCAGTACTTCTTCTCACAAATCTAACTTTGCTTCTCTACCAGCACCAATAACCATCATCTTGCTGACCATGACACTCAAATGGTGATGCATGCTCTGATTCAGGGATTAAACATGAATTTCTCTCACTACCTACTACATGAACATGAAAAACAACTGCTCCATTCCTACAGAAGAGAGAGTAATTATGTATCCCAAATTTGTGATAAGAATGATATGTCAAGCCAAACAATGGCAGGGATCCACCGGAGTTTTGCCATTCAACTCCTACCCTCTCAGAGAAGTCTTGGCCTTCATCTCACTGGTCTTCCTAATGAAGAAATAGAGGAAGAAGAAGAAGAAGGCATAAGACCTATCTCCCACAACCATATCCCTCCTTAACTCGAAGATAGAGCACATCCACCTGTACCTACTAGAATAATCAAACCTTGTACCTGTAGAACTGCATGTAGGAACTTAAATTTAATATCTAAGTAGTTATGTACTAGAAAATTTTCTTTTGTTCCTTCTGTAAAAATTGTTGAAATATAGAATCTTTTGGGAACTGTCAAGAAAAACTCAAATTATGTTATTTTAGGCCATCCTAGCTGAAAATCAAATGATTTCTGTACACTTTTCTCCTGTTTTCTTGAAAAATAATTTTTACAAACCTACTTCGGAAATTCCGAAGTAGTTTTGTACATCTACAGAAATTCCAAAACAAAATTATGAAATCAAAAGAAAACACTTCATTACATACACACATATGCACACACACACACACACACAAAAAGGAGGGAAGGGGAAGAATGAAGAACAAGGAGGAAGAAGGAGCAATAATCTCTCGTGAAAGGGTCACTGCAAAAATTATGGATTAAATCTGATCTCACACAAAGATCACGGATAATCTTAACATCTAAATTGATTTCCTCCAAGAAATATGAGGGTGATAAAACTCCTAATAAAAGGCAACGGTAACTTTTTTAGTTACAACGAAATAGGAAGTTATTAACCCAACGGTTATCCATTTCACCACCCAGTCTATCCAATCAGTGAAAAATAGGCGTTAAAACCCTAAATCCACTTTTCGACTATAGAATCCTCATTCATCCATCAAAATAAACATTGTTACTAAAAAAACGATTATCCTCACCAAGCATATTATCTCCCTTAAACAATCAAAGCACTTAAGAATGGCCTCATCTTCCCAAACCTTGTTCAAAACCATCAACATCGAACCCAACAATGTGCGTGCAAATCTAAACCCAACCGCATACTCTGATGACGTAAAAATCGTCATTGAAGCCCTAAGGTTCTCACCACTCATGACAGCTCTCACAGAAGATGAAAAAGTTCCCAAACAATTCCCAATGAATGTTTGGTGAACTATCAAGGTAAAGACAGAGACTGTAAAAGGTAACAAAAGGGAATGGATTGAGGCACTCATTCAGAATGAAGATCGGTCTACAGCAACACTACATTTCTTAGAAGAAGATTTCAGACAGGTTGCTGATCTTAAAACATCAGAAGATCCTAAAAATCCTCCAAATAAGACAGAAATTCTAAAGTGTATAAATTCTCTGAATAAAGACACAAGCTTTAACACTATCTCATCAATAAACATCAATCATCTAGATAGAAAGTGGAAGCTAATGACGCACACCCTCATCTACTGTCTGACTACAAAAGTTGGATCATCAAATCAGGCCAGTGAGTGCGTTTACTCTATAATGACCGCTTTAATTCAAAACAAAAGGGTGAATTATTGAGCAATACTCTGGAAGAATCTGGTAAAAAGAATTGAAGACAAATAAAAAGAAAATAAAGAAACACTTCATATTCCATTCATCAGGTTTCTCTCTTTACTAAATTTCAAGAAGGCACAGCAAAAATCAATAGCATTAACAGGATATAAACATGACTCCACCATCCTGAACATACTAAAGAAGTTCGAATTAGGTACAACTCACTCCATATCTTATGTACCTTCTTCTTTACTATCAATTATACCAGATGGTTCTCCATTCCTCATGAAATACAAACTATGAATGGAATTCCAGAAACAAAACCCATCAAACCAAAACAACCAATCCATAACGACAGCCCACAAGCATCCCATTTTTCTAAGTCATTTAATCTGAACAAAAACTCGCCCCAACTCTCCCACATCCAACTTCTCCGCCCCTACATACAAAGAATTTAACCCAAGTCCACCAAACTCACCATCTCACATCCACATCCCTGAAATAGCCACAAAGCCCAGCCTGTTTGATGACTCTGAAAGTTATCAGCAAGCACCAACAAGTGGAAACTCAATGAGTCAGGGAAACTTGGAAAGAGTTCACCGGGATTGGTTCCCTATGGACTCAACACATGGATTTTCTGAAAGGGACATTCATTCAACACACGAGTCTGATTCCTCTTAGGATAAGACAATAAATGTGGAAGACCTGGGAACACTAGATATTTCTGGTTCCCAAGGCACTAACAAAACTCCCAAGGGAGCTTTTGTTAGTAAAACGGCAGGACATGTGTTGTCCACTGGTGAGTTAGAAAGAGAAAGGTCATATGTTGATCCCTCTTTAAATTTACCCAACACTTTCCTCAAATCTGATTCTTAAACTTTTTTCAATCACTTAGAGAGAAAATCTCTAATTTAAAAAGAGATTAGAGAATTGCCCTTCATGTGATTAGAAAGATCGATTCTTCAAATTCTGAAAGTCTCAAGAAGGTAGAGGAAGTGACAGCTCAAAACACTAATCAAATAACAACTTTAGTAAATGAGCTGAAAACTTGGAAAGTAGAATTTAAAGAAGAAACTGACCAGATTCTGAAGAAATCAATAAAAGTCTTCAAAAGTTACCATCTGTAGACACAAGTGCTGATGAAACTATGATCAAGAACCTGTCTACATAACTGGTAAATAAGAAAAGGATCCTTGAAGAAATGGGTAGAAGTCAAATAACATAAACTCATGAGATAACAAAACTTGTCAGAAACAACCTGACAAGGAATCAAATGACTACTACAAATCTGGACATCAAACACTTCCTCCAAGAAGATAAGGTGAGAGAAATTGAAAGAGATTAGAAATAGAAGTTAAGAAGCAAAAATGAGAAAAGAAAACCAATCACAATTTCTGTTTAACCACCTCCAAAGAAAACAAAAGTTCAAAGTGAGGACTCAGCTGACTAGAAGAGGAAGAAGAGCAACTCAAAAGGAAAAACTCAAAAACATGCAGACCTCTACTTCAAACTTCAGAAGGTATGCATCCTCCTCCTCCTCCCTCTTTAAAATCAGCTAAGAAAATTGATCCCTTAAAAACCCTTACCTGTGGAGCAACAAAAGAAACTAAGCCCAAAGTACAGACACAAAAGCAATCATCTTCATTAGCAGGCCCATTCATATCTGGATCTGCCTTTGAAGATGACTACACTAAGAAACAAAACATGCAACAAATAATTTAGGAAGAAGTAAGAGAGCTGCAGGAAAGACTACTAAAGAAAGAAGAGGACAAACCACCAATGAGTCCTTTCTCAAGAAAGGTGTTTCACAGAACCTTCAGAAATCAAGTTAAAGAAGACTCAATCTACACAATGCCCATCATAAAAGGGTTTGTGAGTATTAAAGCTCAACCAATGCCGAAACATCTTTGGGTAGATCACTTCAACAAATATCTGGTCAAACACTTGATGGAAACTCAAGGGAGTTCACGAAAAACGACCTTGACATAATGAACCCTATTCAACTAATATCCTTCCTAAGGTATTTTTCAGGACAACCTTCAAAAACTGAAAGAGTAAGCACATCTGTATACAAAGGAATAGAAGCTGGAAAAAGAATGTTCAGAAGGCAAGCACAAGCTGGAAAAAGAATGTTCTTGGCGAAACTCCTGGACTCTGCTTCAGAGATCATAAGGAAGAGAGAAGATATTTCAGACTTAAACAAAAACAGAAGTGTACAAATCAAGCTTTAAACTTCTTTCTATTTGTTTGAGAAGGATGCCAGATGAACAACAGTGCAGCTAGTGAGGTCATTAAAACAGGGATTGAACAAATACAGAAGGAAAGAACAATCTTTTATACCCTACTAGAAGAATGCAGCAAAACTACAACTTTGAAATTAACTCTTCTAGTAGTAGGGACAAAATAAGAAAAGATTTGTAAATTAGTCATATTCTGTATCTTGATCAATACAATAATCTATTTATCTTTTCATCCATTTTCTTAAAATATTTAGGGGGAGATTGTTAGAACATACTGTAAATGTAACAGAAAACCGTCAAGTATTAGAAGAAAAGATACGAAATATCCTTAAAATAGAAAGGATATGAAAATCTGTACGATTTACAGATTTCTGTATTCGTACAGTACTACTCCGGAATTTTTGAAGTATTTCTGTACAGACCAAATTCTACAAAAATCCTCATTACTGTAGAAGGCTTCTGATGGGAAGCATTACTAGTCTTCAAAGAGGAGTCTGAAGGAATTATGTACTATCAGGAGATAATGTTTACGAGACGACCAAATATGCCTTTGTGTGAAGAACAAGTAAAGATGAATACCAACTTGGTATTAAATGCGGAAGTAGTTGAAGACAGTTGAAAAATATATAAATTGTATATCTTCAATTTATCTTTATATACTCTGACACACTCCAAATTCAACCGTCCTCAACCACATTATTCGCTTGCAACTTGCTACTACTTTCTATAAATAGCAAGCGGACTTTACCAAAGAAAACAAGACAACAAGTACACAATTCACAAGCTTCTCAAAGCAAGTACAACCTATTCCCATAGAAATGTTCTTTCTGTTGATATATTGTTATACTATAAACTCGTGTAAACTATTATTTACATTTGAGATATATAGAAAAACCTTTTTATGAATTGATTTCTTCTAATCTGATTTAGTCTCCGCAACTTATTTATCTTGTTTAAATCAAATTGAGCCAATATTGGTAAAGAGCCCCTCACAGGACCCAATAATTAGTATCAGAGCAGGTTGAATAACTCATATTCAAAGATCTTGCTCTTTAACATTTTTTTCTTTATTGAAAAATTCCCTCAAAAATGTCTTCAAGCTGGAACAATGGGAAATCTCTTGGCTCATTAGCAAAACCCCCTATGCTTGCTAGGGAGGAATATCCAAAGTGGAAAATCAGAATTACCAACTTTCTACGAAGTTGACAATTCCCTGTTGGATTGCATAGCCAATGGACCCCATTGTCCGACAATTGACATTTCTGAGATAAAGGAAACCAAAACCTTAGCCGGTGTTCCTGCTCACTCCATTCCCGAAGAAAGAAAGTGGTGGAGCGAGGAGGACAAGACCAAAGAAATAAATGAGGATAGAGCCAAAACGGTTCTCATTATGGCTCTTCCCCATGAGATATTATGTCACGTTGACTGTAATACCTCAGCCAAGGGCATATGGGATGCCCTTGAGAAACATTTTTATGGAGGAGATCAAATGAAAAGAAACAAGAGAACTAAGGCATTAAACGAATATGAATCTTTCAAATTACTTCCAAGTGAGTCACTCTTAGATACTTACAACCGTTTTGTCACAATAATCAACAATCTAAGATAATTTCAATTTTTCTAAATCAAATGAGGAAACAAACATTAAATTTATAAAAGCCTTCCTCATGAATGGAGAAGTCTAACCATATCAACTTTGGATTTGGAAGAGAAAAGCCTAAACGATCTCTTCTGTATTCTAGACTCTCAAGAGTCTGAAATACTAGACATCTCTAAAACCAAAGTTGATCCACTGGCTCTTTACTCTGAAAAGAGAAAAAGAAACACAAAACAAGAGGCAATCTATTTAAAAAGAAAAGATTTAAGTGACTCAGAAATGGAATTTTCCGAAAGTGAAACCGAAAATGAGTCATTTGAAAAATCACTAGCCCTGTTGACTAAACAGTTTGGGAGATTCAACAAAAGCAATCCCTCCTGGTCAACCAGAAAAACCTTCTCAAAAGGTGAAGAAAGCAAGAAACAACCCTCAGACTCTAACAAACCTGAGGTTGACAACAGTGAAATAAAGTGATTCAAGTGTGGAATAATGGGCCACTATGCGTCTGAATGCAAAAATCAAAAGCTCAAAGACGCAGCATACTACAAAAGAAAGTATGAACATGCCATGCAGAGAGAAAAAGCATTAATGGCTGAAGTTGAAAACTGGGACTCAGATTCATCATTTGAAGAAGAATGCCATACAAACAGATTGTCTTATGGTTAATGATGAATCCTGTTCATCTGATATCTCTGAAACTACATATGAGAAACAAGTAAGTACTTCTCATACTGATCTAATTTTCAATTCAATAGCAAGTCAATAAACTACAAAGTTCTTCTGGAAAACTCTGAAACAAACAAACTTTTAAATGTATATAAGTTTAAAACTTTTGAAGAAGAAATAACCTCTCTCCTATCTGAACTTCATCAACTAAAAGGAGATAGAGAAAATGAGTTATCAAAATTAAGACGACTCGAGACACAGAACTTGAATAATAAAGCTAAAATTGATAACTATGAGACCGAACGTGTAACCCTGTATCAAAGATTGCATATGGAAACCAAGAAAAAAACGGTCTCATAAATGCTGATGACCAACTTGAGAACATGACAAATGAACCAAGAAACTATGGTTAAGGGATTAGGTATGTACATGGGACTAAAAGTTCCAAGGCTGTTTTGTAAAAAGCAGCATTCAGAATGACTCACAACTGAATAACAATGTCAAAAACAAAAATCCAGTTTTTGAAATTTTAACCCAACATCAGTCTGATCTTAATGACTTTAACAAATCTAAAATTGAGTCAACAAACTCCACTAGTTTCTCAAGTCAAATTGTTTACGCCATGACGAGAAATCTTCAAGCTTCAAAAACTTAGGAACTTTCTGGCTTGTTCTGATTTCGTTGTCAAAGTTTAGTAAATCTTGCATTTGCGATTGAACGGTGGCCATTGCGGAATAATCAACCATTTTCTTAAATGTTAAATGCTGTTAGCGAACTGAATCACGAAGTAGTCACGAACTCAGTGATGAATTGAGTTAAAAAATAATCACGAACTGGATAGAGAAGTGAACTGAAAGCTGGCTACAAACTCAATCATGAACTCCTTCACGAAGTGACTTGCGAAGTGAGTCACGGACCCAAATCACACACGAACTCAAGAACGAACTACTGGATAAACCAAGTAACAAACTGACACTTCGTGGAAACGAATTGTGTTACGAAGTCACACTCTACAAAGTGAGTTATGAACTAGACCACAAATTCAGAAACAACTCGAACTTCGTGGGTACGAACTAAACACAAAACAACACTTCGTGGCAGTTATTTCTGCGAAGTGGAGTTGTATTTGACGAACTCGACGAACTGAAACATTTTAAATTGGATCCTTGCGATTTTGGACAATTTTTAATGAGATTTTCAGCAGTAGATCAGATACAATTGAAATGATTGATTTAGAATCGAAAATAACACCAAAAATGCAACTGAAAAATGATCGAACGGAAGCATAAACACTTCGGTTTATCAAAAACCGACACCAAATGGATGAAAAACTCAAGAATAGCCAAAAACAAATTGGTAGTGTAAAGACATGGAGCGATGGATCGTCTGCTAATCTAGTGATATCGAGATTGAGACGAGATCAAAAGAAAATACAAATGTGATTGTATTGATTGAAAGCTTGAGAGGATTACACACAGATTACCCACACAGAATATAGATGAATGACCAAGAGTTCTAACATGCTAAACAGGTCAACCTATTTATAGGTGACACTAACTGCCCAGCGTACCATCCAACGTACCATTTGGTACGTTGTCCAGCGTACCACTTAGTTAGGACCATGGTACGCTGTCCTATGACTCACACATACGCTCTCACATAGATATAATACACGAGACACACTGTAGCATAGGATTATGCTCCAACAAGTAGAATGCACCTAAAGCTCTGATACCACTTGAAAATGCGTAAACGGTAGATCGTCTACTCGATCTAGCTATTTCGACATACGAGACGTAATTAAACGATTGTTTTATTGATCAATGAACAGCAACAATACAATCTGGAAACACAAAGACTCACAAAGGGAAACACACTTAGTTCACACACAAGACCACTTTAGATCACTAGGAAAACTTGTAAAGATTACAATACAAACAACTATTTATATCAAGCATACTGTCCACGAACTGGAGCACTAACGAATAGCCAGTTCGTTGGTCACAAACCGTGAGTTCATACTCCAGTTCGTTACCGGTGTAATCTTCATTCTTCAATACATTTCGATACATCATGCGGCGCACACTACGTCAAAATTGACCTTTGGCCACGGGAAAAAACCGTGACCAAAGGTATTTGTTCACCTTTTTTTCCCATTCCAATCGACACCAAAGGTCCCGTCACCTTATGTACCCTACGGCCACGTTACAATATCAGTGGCTGAAGCCACCTAGGAGCGTGGCTAAAGGGTACCAATATTTGTTGTTGTAATCAAACAATTCTTTCGAAAAGCGTGGCCAAAGGGTCCCAACGGTCACATTTGTTTGTTTAACGTGGCATTTGGTATTATATGGTCAGGTATATTTGTGTTTTAGCCACATATGTTATAAAAAAACGTGGCCAAATGGGTTGCTGAAATTATAATTTTTGTCCCAATACGCGTGGCCAAAGGGTTTGCAACCGCCACATTAAAATATGAATAGCGTGGCCTTTGGTATTATATGGTCACGTATATTTGTGTTTTAGCCACATATGATATGAAAAAACGTGGCCAAATGGGTTGCTAAAATCATACATTTTGTCCCAATACGCGTGGCCAAAGGGTGGCAACGGCCACATTAAAATATAAAAAGCGTGGCCTTTGGTATTATATGGTCACGTATATTTGTGTTTTAGCCATATATATTTGGAAAAAAAAGGCCAAAGGGTAGTTGAAATGAGATATTTTGTCCCAATACGCGTGGCCAAAGGGTGGCAATGGCCACGATAAAATATAAAAAGTGTGGCCTTTGGTATTATATGGTCCCGTATATTTGTGTTTTAGCCACATATATTTGGGAAGAAGAAAAAGTGACCAAAAGGTTGTTGAAATCAGATGGGTCCTTGCTATACGCGTGGCCAATTTAAAAGCTATTACAAATTATTAATTACAAATCAAATAGAAATTCAATTACAAGTCAAATATAAATGAAATACAAATAAAAAATTAAAGAAAATTACACTGCATACAAGCATTATTTTAATTTAATTTTCAATCCGGGAGCCAACAACACTACCACATGGTCTTAATCTTTAACTGTCTAGATTTGAGTTTAATTAGGACCATTTTTCTTGTATTCCTTCCTATACCAAAACATATAATTGATAATTAGGTTATGGAAATTGATCATAATATATATAGCAATTTTGAAATACTTACCACCATGATAGATATGACTGAGGAGTGCCATTTTATTGCAGGTAGTATGGGTCATCAGGTCCTACAATTCAATTGATTTCCAGATGAACATTAGACATCCAGATGAACTTAAAACATCCGGATGAACATCACATTAAGTTCCGGATCAACTTCAAAGTCAGTTGAACTTTGTTTGGTACACATCTCACCATTTGTTCCAACAATCCCTAGCTAGCCCAAGTGTTTGAGGTACCAAATAACATTTAAAATGGGACTACATGACATTACCAAACAGATTACTATGAAACTATAGAACGGAATGAAACTTGACTGGCAAATATTTACCTTTTTCTTTTCAACCGCTTCAGACGAGGTTGATCGACCACCAATTTCACGCCCTACAGTTCAATTAATTACTTTATGTAAATGAGCAATCAAACCGATAATGAGTTTGAAAAATACTAACCGTTGTGTGTATGTCAGCATGATTAGTGCTGTGGCTAGATCCAACAAAAATCTCCTTAGAATTTACCTAGAACATTGTTTTTGAATTGCTAAAAAGTGAGAGCAGAATAATGACGCGGACCTATCATGAAAGTATTTATTCTGTTTTTTTAATCTAACATAAGTTGTTCCAGTTTTATTCATACAGATTATGTATATACTCTATTTTTTTCATATTAACATACATTTTCAATGAATCATAGCAGAGCTCCATTTAACTAATAACTTTTTTCTTACATGAAGTATATATTCTTATGTACCAGGAACTTGCATCTATTTGTGCTCTTCAGGAACAAGAGTTCATCCGGATTGTGTTCTTCAGGAACAAGAATGTATGTTATTATAAGGTACTTGAGAATAGTATGATTAACGTGTGATGTAAAGAATCTACCTCTGTAGATGCCGGAGCATTAAGTTGTTGTGGTAACTGTGTTCCAAGTGCAAATAGATGAGCTATAAGTAGATCAAGTTTTTTATCCGATTCTTCAATCTTCAGGAAGAGGGCCTTAACTTGTTCATTTCTTTCATCCCTAAGAAGTCTCTCCTCTTTAAGTTCGAACTCAAGTTTTTCCAATTGACCATCAGTGTTGTTGGATCGATCCTTGAATTTTGTACAATTAACAGAATGTAGTTATATGCTTTTTAACAAAGTACATAAATAGGAAAGCATGCAGACCCTATTGATTCATTATCTCTTAATTAGTTCTTAATTATTAATATATCACATAAAGACCCTATTGATTAATTATTTGATATGTTTTACACAAATTAAAGACATCTAAAGAGAAGAGTGGAACACATCATGTCTTCAGTGAATATAAACAAATTACCATTTCTAGCAAAGTAGCAGATGCATGACATCAACATTCTTCTATTCTTCTACAGGGGATTTAAACTACAATTTCTTTCTTTTGTACCCCTCTAACATGAACCTACAAAAAATGTTAGAAACATTCCTATATATGTCTTCTAGGATCATTTCCTAGCTAGTAATGACCAGAGTAACATAAATTAGTTTTTAGTTATTAATATATCACATAAAGAACCTATTGATTAATTATTTGATATGTTATACAGAATCTTTTTTTTTAGCGGAACACATCATGTCTTTAGTGGATATAAACAAATAGTTCACCATTTCTAGCAGTTTACATAAAGAAGAAAGGAGGTTCACCAGTTCACTAATTTAGCATGCTCCCACAGTCATTTAAGAAGGTAAATAACTAATTTAGCATAAAATGAATGGGTTCAAATGAATGAAGAGGATTTCTGTAATATATACCCCATCCTAATTAATTCTGTATGAAACGAAATTTTATCGATCTGTAACTGTAACTGTACACAAATACAGGGATCCCAAGTTAAATGTGTATCAATAATAAACAAAACAAACAATTTTATGAAAACAGATTGTAATTAATGAAACGGAATAACTTGACAATTACCGTTTTTCTGGACTGATTGGTCTCCCAAATTACATGGAACTTCTGAAGAATCGCTAGCGCTGTCTGTTTAAGCTATTCGTTGTTGAAGCTCCATGGAAGATGTTAATGATATGGATGAGAAAGAAGACCTGGTTATTCGCTGGAGGCGTTTAACTGGAAATTTTATGATAAAGTGAGAGGGAAAAGTATATGATGAATCAATAATAAGTAAATTTAGTTCAAAATTTTGGGTGTAATTTGAACTAATGGTGGGAAATTCAAATTTTTGGTGATAATTTTTAATTAAAGGAATTTTTACATATATCCCCTTACTAAGCCTCTTTATTACATATATACCCAATGATAAACTTTAATTACATATATACCCAACTTTTATTAAATTACCCATTTAGCCTTCTAAATTTTAAAAAGAAAAATAAAAGCAGTTCACATGAATTCCATCAGATAGCGGTGTTCCTTTCTCCGAGCGACGTTCTATATGTGCAACGAAACATTCTGCCAAGTAAACCTCTTCTCCAAGACCGCCGGCGCAAAGCTATTCTCTGGGTAAGACCTTTGACGGTAGCGACTGATTTTGATGGCGATGACTGGTACGTTACTTTTTCTATTTAGGTTTCCAGGCTATGAACTGGGTCGGATGGGTGGGCATTATAACCGATGTTTAAATCCTGGGTGTGGTTAGTTTTTTTGTTTCTCCTATGAAGTTGCTCGGGAAGTCTGGTTTGGAATTATAGAAGATGATGATGTTGTATTGGGCTTGGCATGGGAAATCATAGTGTTCTCTGCATAATTCCTAGGTGTGGACAGGTGGAAGTAAGGAGTAAATTTTGGATGATGGTAAAGGACAAGTGTGGTGGTGCTCTTATCTTAGGATTTGTTTCTTTAGGATGAGATTCCTTGATGTATTGTTATTGCCGTTCAAAAATAATGAATTTGTTCTTTCCATCGTAATTGAAACCTTAGCGTAACATTCTTTGTTATTATTAATGAATTTCTTTACATTGTTTTGGTCTATAAATATGTAATATAGAAGTTTGAAATATATAATTTATACTTTTTTAGATAAATATGTAATTAATCTTATTAGAAGGAAGAAATATAAAAATATTAATAAGGGTATAACAGCCTTTTAATATGTTATTTTAAATGAATTGGGTAAATATGTAACATATATGGTTTAAGAAGGGGATATATGTAATTAAAATTTAAGCTTGAGTATATATGTAACTGATAATAAAACCCAAAATTAATATAAACAATATGTATATTAAACATATTAAACCTAAAATTAAACATAAACATAATAATTAATTAATTAAATGTATCCACGTGGCTCTTCCTGCGGGTTCTTCTTCAAGATGAACTTCATCATCCAGTTCGTAAAAGTCTTCATGTCACTCTTCTTGTGGGTTTGCAGGTTCTTCTTTAAGATGAGCTTCATCCTCTTGAGGTGTTTAAATAATGAGATAGTGAAATTGTACAAGTACATCAATTACGGTTGACATAACTGTGATCCTTTAAGCAGATCTGGATGACAATCGGAGTTAAAAGCCCTAACAAAGTTATGTTTTAATATTAATTTTATTATTTTCTTTTAGATATAATAAACAAGATTTTAATAACACGTGCTTTGTGGTCGTGATAACGCAACTATAAAAAGCGATGACATTACTAAAACACAACTCAAAAATGAAAATGATAAATTACTATGCAATTCAGAACAAAAATACGAAAAGACCGTCATGTTGCGAATTTCTCATGTATAATAATTTTGTTTCCAAAAATATTAAACGACGTCCAATTAGGATGGTGACGAGCAATTAGGACCAACCAGACTAATGAGGACTAACTACTGACAATTAGCGTCATTTAGGATACTTTAGTGAAGACCAGTTATGGTCAATTAATATGGTCAATGAATACGAATTAGGACCAATTCAATGAGAAGGCCGATTATGCTCATAGTTACGATAAGGATGGAGCATGAAGGAAGTGACTAATGAGGATCGATGATCAAGTATGACCAATTAGGACTAATTGGGGCCAATTAGTTTGAATGAGGACCAATGATACCAATAAGGGTAAATTAGGGTTAGTG
>JBCNJP010004678.1:0-11000 GCA_039602395.1 Deinandra increscens subsp. villosa | reverse complement strand
TCTTAATAATTATTTCAGGTTTGTGGAGATTTATTAAACAACACAAAATTGGTTCCACCGGCAAGGGTTTCATGGGTGATGATGATCAAGAGTCACGTTATAGAAAAACAATTACAAGGGAGTAATAATTTGGTATACGTTGATTGTATGTGAGTGTTCTTACTATACATTGTATGTAATCAGTAGAGTATGTAACATACGTATAACAAATGTCACACCCCGGTTAATGGTATCGGGTGTGAGCGAGAATGGAATCATAGTCGAGGATACATAGAACAATATCTAATAAATTTAAACTTCATAAAAGATTATGTCATTTCAATTGCAGCGGAAAGATAGTGGAAATGATAATGTCTTACATTTTAAAAACATAAAGTCTCAATTAAAGTTAAAACATAAAACGGTTTATTTGGATAGGTTGTGACTATGACTCCAACAGCAGGTCCGATAGCATGAATAAGCCCCATTTGCATGTCTTCCGAAAGTTCTCTTCAATTACCTAAGAAATCAAGAATTTAAAAGGTCAACATAAAGTTGGTAAGGTTCACAGGTTTATGACTCTACGTTTAAAGTTGGTAAAACAGTTTCGGCATACTTAAATATTACATTGGTTTACCGTTGTGGTTGTATGAACTCACCTGAACCTTGATTTCAAATACTAACGGTTTACCCACCCATAGCATCTCTTGCCCAGAGATGTTAAACAGAGCAGAAATAACTGACGTCTATCCCCAGACAATCCGGAGTCAGAACTGGAGCTACCAGTTAGGGCAGGGTTGTCAACCCAAATAGATCTATTAATTAACTATCGTTTCGTACAGAACTAATTGAAATCAATTAAAGGTGGGATACGGTTGTACAAACGTTTATAACGATAATGTACTAAATTGGGCAATCAGTAAGAGAACAAGTAGTCATACGGCTAACAGATAAACCATAATATTAAGTAAAAGCATTTATCAGATTTCATGATTTCTCCCCCAAAGTATAAAACAGTTAAAGGAAAAGGGGTCGTGAAACTCACAGATTCAGCAGATAATCGGTATTAAACGGTGTAGTAGCGGTAGCAAGTAATGCCCTAAATAAATAATAAGACATTTGCATAAGGTCTATGATCAATTGAGTAACATAAGTCACCCAAGTGATTTCGGTCAAGTCTTGACATTTTAATCCAGTTTGTATTCGTTTGAAAACCCGTTAGTTAGTATTTATTAAATAAATACTTTTGTGATGTTTTATATTTATGTTCAATAAATATAATAAAATACTAAACAATTAATTAGTCCAATCAAGTCCCGAATATTGGGTTTAAAAAAATAATAATGTTTATTATTATTTTCATGAGTTCATATAATAATTAAATATTTATATATTTGGTTCTGTTAATCATGCAAGTTAAAATTATTTTTAAATAATTGTGTTTAACAATCCTTGGTGAATAATTCATAGTTTAAAACTTTTATAAATAATTATTAGCCAAAAGAATAATTACTTAAAGTTCCTTTAAATCATGGATTATTTGAAAGATATATTTTTCTTTTCCAATCACAACATTAAATCATTTAATTTCTTGAAATTGTTTAATATTTCATTTGCATGAAATATTTATTCCTTTTTAAAACACTATTGTAAGTCCCGAAACGGTCCAAACACGATATCTAACCTCGATTGAGAGTGCGGAATCCAAACAATCGAGTGATTCAAGATGAGAGATAAAGAAAACGATAAACACAATAATAAAACTAATAAAACCTGGAATCAATTGATGCACACGATTACAAACGATCGTCTGGTACACCTTGAGAGAATTTCGAATTCTCTGTCCTCTCTAGTCTCTCTCAACTGGCCAACCTTTTACAAGATGCACTACATGTTCCTTATATAGGGGAGGACAAGCTTGGTCAACAAGCCATCCTCAAAACCCTAATTAATCTTAAATTCCCGTATTGGACCATAAGAGCCCACTAAACTCCCCTTAAACTCTTCCTAATTGGGCCCAAACACCTCTAAAATGGCCCAATGACCCAATATACCCATAACCCAACTAATTTTCACCTATTCTATCACATAGGCCTTCAAAATAGTCCGCCATGTGACGATTTAATACACAAGCCACAAATTATTCCCTTACAATCTTCCCCTTGGCTTGTGATATTAAATGTCTTCTACATTCAATTTTCAGACTTGCAGTCTTCTCCTTGGCTTGAGCATGGGTTGATGAAGATTCTTTTCTTTAACAATCTTCAATGGGCAGCATATGGGATGTTAGATGGCTCTCTCTCTTTATCAGCATCAGCTTGAACTCCAAATGATAAACAAGTAATGAAAGGAGGATTCTCAAGTACTTGCTCCTTCTTGAAACATGTCGAGTCCTTGCTGGATCATCAGTAACTGTCTTGACCAGCATGTAACTTTAGAGGGTAAAAATGTTGAAAACCCCTGTCTTGACATTCTTGAATTTCTTTGAACTGACGACATTTAGCTTCCCCTCAACTCGTGAACAGTGTCTTTTGAGTCTTTGGAAGCTTTTCTTGAACAACCAACAAACTTCCCCTAAGCATAAGGTAAGTCCTTTTCCGGCTGGTTCTTCAACACGAATAGTAACAGCATCAGTGCATCGGTCAACTGAGTCCTTGACCATCTTGTCCATGAGTTTTCTTTTTCTGACTTATCCTGTCAAGCATAACATGAAACAGACACTAACCAGACATGATGACTGGTTATCGGGTTAGAATTATTTTACCAAATATTCCCTTGAACCCGAGGACTCTTCACATTATCTCCCCCTGAGATTCTGGAGGGGTGATACTTTCTTGCATAAAACCCATAAAACTTATTAAAACCTTTAAATTAACCTGGCCATGGTTGAAAAATAAAATAAACAATAAAACTTAAGATAACACAAAAAATAAAAATAAAAACAAACATACCAAGTTTCTAAACAAGAAGGTTTCTATGGGATCAAACCGTATGAATCTGACTGAGGAACCCTTTTCAGCTTCTGTTACTCGAACACGTCTAGGTGATTGCCAATATACTGATCCACTTTAAACTCAAACCCTTTTCTTAATCAGGCTGTTTGTCACTTTATTATCTTTTATTGATGCATTAATTATGAACAGCAAGTGGGTTTCAACAAATCCTAGGTACATGTTATTACACACTATCAAGCACATAAATTCCCTACCACATATTTTCACAACCTGATCCAGAAGTTTGAAACTGAGCTCGAGACTTGGTTGAGAAGAGAAAGAATAGATCACATAGATTTTTGGGTATAATATACAAGTCAACTGAATTTTTGAAACATTTTTGATAATGCTCTCATCAGTGACAAAGGCTGAGGGATTTGGACTCTTGAGGGTCTCTTTTCTTGTGCTCTTTGGCATCTTTTGAGGTGTATACATGCATTTTATTTTTATTTTTTTTTATATTTTTAATTGCATATATTATTTATGATGATCTGTAAGCACGTATGTATGGACAACTCCAGGTCATTGCTCACGCAAAGCAGAGGAGAGCCTTACATACACGCGAAGCATCCCCAGGTCATTGCTCACGCAAAGCAGAGGGGACACCGACTTTTTGAGCTCATTTTCACACTCTTGGAGACAAGCGTGTGTATCGGGAACTTAAACATGCAGTCAAATAGAAATGCAATTAACCTAAGTGATGTTACCCATCAAACTGCCATACGTTATCTTTAAGTGTGTAACTCATACCTTTTCAGATTTAAGAGCTGAGCCTACCAGCATATCACCATGGATCATGCCTTTCACTTCCACCTTACACGTGTCAGTCGACAAACACCTGGAAATTTATATCACGTCCCACCTGGTCACTCAAAACCAGAAAAACATTTAAAAGCACACACTTTAGAGAAAATACTTGATATTTTCTTATATCTTCCCCTTGCTTTTAGATTTTTTTAAATAACAAAAGGACACTATTTTTTGTATTTTTATTTTTTTTTTAATTTTTTTTTAATTTTTTTTTAATTTTTTTCTAAAATAACACAAAGGACACTATTTTTGTATTTTTTTCTTTATTTTTTTTTAATTTTTTTTTAATTTTTTTAAAGAAAAAAAAACTAATAAATATAGAAAATGATAATGGCGCCAGACTACTCATCGAAGGCTATCATCCGGAGGCCCTTGAGACACATTTCAAAGTTTGCACTTGGGAGGGGTTTTGTGAACATGTCCGCCACATTGTCATCCGATGCCACCCTCTCCAAATGAATGAGCCGTCGGTCATAGCAATCCCGAATGAAGTGCGTTTTAATGTCTATGTGTTTGGTTTTTGAATGCTGCACGGGATTTTTCACAATCTGCAAAGCAGCATTATTATCACAAAAGATGGGAGTATCGAAAAAATTCAAACCGTAATCTCCCAATTGATGCTGCAACCAGACCACCTGAGAACAACAGGCAGATGCAGCAACATACTCCGCCTCGGCTGTCGACTGGGACACTGTGTGTTGTTTCTTACTCTGCCAAGACACCAGCCTGTCGCCTAGAAATTGAGCTCCAGCAGACGTGGATTTCCTGTCTAGCTCATTGCCACCATAATCACTGTCAGAAAAGGCATACAGGTTAAATCCAGACTCTTTAGGGTACCAGAGGCCTAGACGAGGCCGACCCTTTAAATATTTAAAAATACGTTTAACAGCTGAAAGATGAGAGAGTTTAGGATTAGCCTGGTAGCGTGCGCATTGGCACACTGCTAGCATGATGTCTGGACGGCTGGCGGTTAAATACATCAAGGACCCAATCATGGACCGGTACATGTGTTCGCTCACTGGTTGCCCATCCGGATCCCTGGTAAGTGCCGGTCTTGCTGCCATGGGTGTGGAAACCGGCTTGGCATCCACCATTTTGTATTTCTCCAAAATTTCAGTGACATATTTAGCTTGATGGATCAGGATGCCACTGTCACTCTGCTTCACTTGCAATGCGAGGAAAAACTCCATCTCGCCCATCTGACTCATCTCGAATTTTGTGCGCATAACTTTCTCAAAATCTTTGCACAAGTCTTCATTTGTCGATCCGAAGATGATGTCATCAACATAGACTTGCACCATGATGATGTCTTGCCCAACCTCCTTTCTGAAAAGTGTCTGATCAACAATGCCCCGTGTGTAACCATGAGCAAGAAGATGATCAGTCAGAGTCTTGTACCATGACCGAGGAGCCTGATGTAACCCATATAAAGCTTTGTCAAGCTTGAAAACATGATACGGGTGCTCCTCATCAATGAACCCTGGAGGTTGAGTGACGTAAACTTCTTCATCCATCTCAGCATATAGGAAAGCAGTTTTCACGTCCAACTGGTAGACAGTGAAATTCATATACGAAGCATATGCCAAGAACACCCGTATTGCCTCTAAGCGGGCCACTGGTGCGTACACTTCATCATAATCCACACCTTGAATTTGCTTGTGGCCTTGAACCACCAATCTGGCCTTGTTTCTGACAATCACACCATTATCATCCTTTTTATTCTTATACAGCCACCGAGTGGTGATGACCTTCTTGTCAGTTGGCCTTTCTACTAACCTCCAAACTTGAAGCCGAGAAAATTGATTGAGTTCTTCATGCATAGCTTCCACCCAACTAGGATCAGTCAAGGCCATGGTAATGTTGGGTGGCTCAATCTGTGAGATGAAACAGGAGAACATACAATGATTGATGTCTCCTGACTGGCTTCTTGTGACCACCCCAGATGCTAAGGGACCAATGATGTTATCTAAGGGGTGGTATTTCTGAATTCTGGTCTCCGCAGTAGCTTGAACAGGAATTTCCGGAGGCAGATTTGAGAGATCGGGTTCTTCATGAGTATCAGCTTCATTTTCAGGATCAGCTTCGAGTATTTGGGGGGAGTCGGAAGCTGGGTCACCTTCTGCATCGGTTTCTTGTGAGTGAAGCTCCACAGGGTCCACAGACTCCTGTGCAGGTGTAGGGTCTGTACCAGGAGCAGGGACTGGAGCCTTCGTGATGGAGTGTGAGACAGATGGTCCTGAAATTGTTTCTTCATAAAGTTCTTCTACTAAGACGGGATCTAAACCCAACGGGCGGAAGAATTGATTGTAGTCGAAAGCTTGAGGAGGACCAATTCCGCCATCTGAAGGATTCTCTTCTAGCCAGTCCACATTTGTGGACTCCATCACAATCCCGGAAGTCTTGTTGAACACCCTGTAAGCGGAGCTGGCAGAGTAACCTACAAAATAGCATTCATCAGCCTTAGCAGCAAATTTAGGAACATCAGTATTAACTAAGACTGTGCATAAACACCCAAAAGCCCTAAGGTGACCAATTCTGGGCTTATCATTGTAGATTAGTTCATATGGCGTTTTCTGATGCCGCTTATTGATAAGCACCCTATTCTGGACATAACAGGCAGTGTTAACTGCTTCTGCCCAAAACATGGTTGGCAATTTAGAATCACACAACATGGTGCGAGCAGCTTCAATTAGGGTTCTGTTTCTTCTTTCTGCTACGCCATTCTGCTGGGGTGTGTAAGGAGCACTGTATTGATGCTCAATCCCCTTATCAGCACAGAAACTGTCAATCGTCTGATTCTTGAACTCCGTGCCATTATCGCTCCTAATGGTCTTCACTTTGTGCTTCAGTTTATTCTCAATCAGCTTGATGAAGGCAATAAGAATACCTGCAACATCACTTTTCTTGGACAAGAAAAACACCCAAGTGAAACGAGAAAAATCATCAGTAATAACTAAACAAAAAGCACATCGGTTAAGACTTAACATACTGACGGGACCAAACAGGTCCATGTGAAGCAGCTCCAGCGGTGTTGATATTCGACTGTAGATCTTCGGTTTATGTGGGCGTTTGTGCTGCTTCCCCTTAGCACAAGCCACACATTTCTCCTTTAGAATAAATTCATTAATTGGAAGATCTTTGACAAGCCCTCCTCTGGCAAGTCGATTCAGGTTTTTCAGATTCATGTGCCCCAATCGTCGGTGCCACAGCTGTGCATGATTTTCAGCTGTCTTAGATATGAGACAGGCCACCTCAGATGTGGGGGGCTTCTGCATGTTTAGAACATAAGAGTTACCATATCTGGGTGTTCTCATAAGCACCCAGTCGTCGGGAATAGAATATCCAGGTTTAAGAATAAGGCATTCTTTGTTATTGAATAAGACTGGATAATCCCGATCACATATCTGTGAAACACTCAACAGACTGTGCTTCAATTCCTCCACGAAATTGACATCATGGAAACTGAGACAACCATTTCGAACCGTTCCCTTCTGACTGATATGACCACCAACTCCTCCGGCGAACGACACATAGCCTCCATCAAAATTCTCCAAGTCATGCAGAAGAGATATGTCGCCCGTCATGTGCCTGGAACAACCACTGTCAACATACCATAGGTTGCTGACAGGCCTCCTTGGCTGTTCCTGCATTCAGAGAAGATCAGTTAGATTTTGGTACCCAGGCCTTAACTGGTCTGGGTGAGACTGGTCTGTCCTTGATAGGACTGTGAATGTCTTTGTTTTGGACATCACTGTGGTGATTTTCTTTCCCAAGCCCCTTTTCAGTTTTCAGGTTTGATTTAGACTCTTTGACCTCTTGAAAAGACATTGAGTGTTTTTTGTACACTCCTTTAGGCTTGAAAGACAAATTGACAACCTTTGGAACATTCCACATTTCATCTTTTCTCTTTTTGACTGAATGAGGTATTGAGAAAAGTGGTGTTTCAGAAAACCTTCTTACAACAGGTAGGGCCTCAGTTTCATGACTGTTGCTGCAAAGTTGCCATGGCCAGCCAAACAAGCAATGTGCAATGGATTTTCGCCCCATCTAAGGCTGCAACATGGAGCACAGTCGGATCGCTCAACCTCTTTGAGAAGATGATCAACATCCCCGTTCCATGCCGCCTGAAATAACCGTGGATTCATCATTCTGTGAAGAATATCAACTACTTGTGTCACTAGCTATGCTTAAAACACTATCACTATAACCTCCTCCTCATATGTATATATAGAGATGATCAGATCCCTTAAACAGTGTTTTCTCTTAAAAAAAAAACTTTTTTACTAAATTTTTTTTATTGAATTTGTAACTTTTTTATTAGACTTGTAACTTTTTTATACTAGATTTAGCTTTTTGTACCGATTGGTATTTCCTTATACTGCATTTTAAATATTCAGTAAAAAATCACTAAAATAAGTATTTTTAACCATTAGTGTTTTATTTAAGGGAAAAAGACGAGAATAGCCGTGTTGATCACGGTTGGACGAAAATGGCCACGCCCGCACAGACGGTCGCCCTGGCCGCTCAACCACGGTCGGACGACCGTCCAATCCACCCAATCATCGCGTGCCACGTATGTCAGAACGTTGTCCGCCTGACATTCTCTCTACAATGGTCGGGCCGACCGTCTGACACACCGGTCACGGTCGCCACGACCGTGAAATGTTTTTTTTTATTATTTCAAATTGAAATTGTCATTGAACAAAGAACGGTTGATGTGAACATATTTCAAAGAGAAAGTTTAACAATCAAAGTATAACGACAATCGAAGTGTGAAAATATATAGGGGAGGTTTAGTTAGGTGGAAAATATATAGGGGAATTTTAAGGTCGTCGACGAAAAATAAATCTTCCACGGTCGTGGCGCCTCCGACATGTGTGTCAGACGGTCGGCCCGACCGTTGCAGGAGGAATTTCGGCACGGTCGTTGGGGCCCAGCATACGGTCGGACGACCTTGGACAGCTGAATATCCGACCGTGGAATGATGAGGTGTCGTCTTCTGATTGGCTCAGAGGCACGGTCGGACGACCGTATAAGGGCGGTCCTAGGCGACCGTGGACAGGGCTATTCTGGTCCTTTTTTTGAAAAGTGGGGACATTCTCGTCCAACAGTGGTCAACACGGCTATTTTCGTCTTTTTCCCAATCTAAAAGCAATATTGAAAGTTGAAATAAAATTAAACATTAGTAAATGAGCCAAATGTCAGTTCATCTTCGCCTCGGCCTTCGATCTTTTCTCAAACCACACGTCTAAGGAGTAAAAGGCAAGAGCTAACTATACAAATTTATCTGCCATTCTCAATCTTCCACTGCCTACATTCAAATAAAGAAAAATATATTGCAAAGTTTGAAGTTGTAAAAGACGATGAAGCTGGTCCGAGCTTCGTTGATTTTGATGTTTAGTTTATAAAGAAATGTTGTTTTTATTTCCCTTTTCTTATCGAACTTGAGAACGTGGTGAATTAGTGATTGGTTTTTTTTTTGCTATTATTATTATTATGGGATTGAATTATTAAACTTGAATGTTTTAGTTATTATGATTGTATTTTTTTTTGGATTTTTTTATTTACTTAAATGGGTACCCATCGGGTTCCCCGTACCCGGTGGGTTTTCTTTTAGCCGTACCCGTTGGGTATTAGGCGGGTTTGGGGTGGGGATGGGTATGGAGATTTAATTCGGGTGCGGGTACGGGTATTATTGTCCCCGCTATTACCCGTCCCCGTGTGCATCCCTAAACACCACCTTATTGTTGCGTAAATTTAATATATTATTTTTTGTTTTGCATGTGAATATTTTTTAAAACACATAAACGTAAGCTTAAACGGTAAACATAACATTAACAAAATAAAAATCTATAAAAAAACATTAAAAAACATAATGATTAAAAAAACTACAACTAACGAAACTAAAAATAAATATGATTTGGATATTCTCTGAGTTTTGATCCATGAAATTTCACAGCAGATAATAATTAGGATTGGACATTTAGGTTAGGGTTCTCCATTGTTATATAAAAAAGAGTTGTTTAAATATCTCGACGTTTGAAATGTTTTTGAAGCTTGATTTAAAAAACTCGGAAATAAGCTCATTTGATTTGTAAACGAACTAAACACAAGCAAAATTAAGCTCGCTTGTTACTTGCTCGTTTAGTTAGAGTTATTTTTTAATTGTATATTTTCTATACATATAATTATATTATATATATAGACACATACACACACATACATATATATAGTGAAAAGTTTATTGTAGACACTCCCAAAAGTATAGACAGGTAGACACATTTTTTCACCATTAGATCTCTTGATCTAATGGTTATGATTAATTTCTTTTTTCTTTTTTTCCTTTTTTCTCATTGTTCAGAAAATTTCACATTTGAAAACACATGTGAAATAAAGTAGTTTCACATGTGAAATAGGATGTCTACCTGTCTACACTTATGGGGGTGTCTACAATGAACCTCACCCTATATATATATATAACTATATATAATCTCCTATCTAGATTCTTCCTCATATGTAACCTTACAAATAATTAAATTTAAAACTATAAGGCTAAACCCGTATAAAAATATGATTCGGAATTCAGCACTTTGGCAGCAACTTACCTACTCGGCAGTGGCGGACCTAGGGCAAGCCTTAGGGGTTCGCCCGACACCTATGAATTTTTTTTGCGGGGTGCTATTTTTTCGATTTCTTATGAACCAAACCCCAAGAAATTGGGTGACCGAACCCCATGAGTTTTTACACCAACCCTCAACTTAAAAAAAAATTATAGTTTGTACTCGAACTTGACGCTTTCAACGCTATACATGCACAGAGTTTTTTCGTTTTTTTTCTTCTCCTAGAACATGAAAGTGAACGATATAAGTCTTTCTTCGACTCTTCCTAACTCTTCCTATCGAAATCTACGTAGATGGTGTAAATCCAAGTTATCCTTCGCTAACACCAAGTCAAATTTTGTTTGTGGGAAACAAAAGTCAATTATTGTGAGTAAATCTAGCTCGAAATATTCCACCATTTGTAGTTTACTATTTGTGTTTTTTTTATCAAGTGTCTTTTTCTGTTAGTAATGAACGTTATCTTTAACAAATATTTATTCCACTTTAAATAAAAAATTCATTTCTTTCCACGTTTACATTATTCAATGGTCAATTTGTTAATTTATATATCGCCGATTTGCAAATAAAAAAGGCCTTAGGTTTTACAAGTTGAAATAAT
>JBCNJP010004676.1:0-12375 GCA_039602395.1 Deinandra increscens subsp. villosa | reverse complement strand
TTTAGCCACTTTTTTTTTTCCAAATATATGTGGCTATAACACAAATATACGTGACCATATAATACCAAAGGCCACGCTTTTTATATTTTAATGTGGCAGTTGCCACCCTTTGGCCACGCTTATTGGGACAAAATTTATGATTTCAGCAACCCATTTGGCCACGTTTTTTCATATCATATGTGGCTAAAACACAAATATACGTGACCATATAATACCAAAGGCCACACTATTCATATTTTAACGTGGCGGTTGCCACCCTTTGGCCACGCGTATTGGGACAAAAATTATAATTTCAGCAACCCATTTGGCCACGTTTTTTTATAACATATGTGGCTAAAACACAAATATACGTGACCATATAATACCAAAGGCCACGCCATTCATATTTTAACGTGGCCGTTGCCACCCTTTGGCCACTCGTACTGTGACAAAATGTATGATTTCAGCAACCCTTTGGCCACGTATTTTTATAATGTATGTGGCTAAAACAAGAATATACGTGACCATAAAATACCAAAGGCCACGTTAACCAAACACATGTGGCCGTTGGAACCCTTTCGCCACGCTTTTCTGAAGAATTGTTTGATTACAACAACAAATATTGGTACCCTTTAGCCACGCTTATAGGATGCTTCAGCCACTGATATTGTAACGTGGCCGTAGGGTACATATGGTCACGGCACCTATGGTGTCGTTTGGAATGGAAAAAAAAAACGTGACAAAACACCTTTTGTTACGGTTTTTTTCCGTGGCCAAAGGTTAGTTTTGACGTAGTGAACACTACTATTTTCATGGAGTACTAAAGCTACGCATTAAAGAATCCAATAAACAATGCCAAAAAAAAAATCCACCTTCATTAAGTGTAAAAATAGCTAAAAAATAGTGAACCACCAGATCCAGATATATTGTTAATTTGTTACAAGCGATCGACATCTAAAACTCAACAGATCACTTCAAAGTCTACGAAAAATGACATAAAATTTTAAACTACGAAGACTTTCATTTACAACTTACATTTGATTTTCTAGCACATTCATTCCTTGTGGACATTTATGTAGTTTTGGGGCTGATATATATTAGTAATACATGTTGAAGAACAAAGTTGTTAATGAAATCAGATTTAAAACTTCTAAGTTTTCATAAAATATTGAGTTTCATAATCACACTTATAATATTAATTGTTTATGAAAATCAAGGAAAATAAAATAAGAGTAATGATTAACAAGTCAAACCGACCCAACCCAACCTATTTGAACCACTTTTAAATTTAAACGTATCCTTTTGACCCACTTGTTCTAGCAATCTAATCCCTATTTGACCCGATATCTGACCCAGCCCACCCATTTTGCCATCATCAATCCTAATACAAGTTACACAGTTAATCTAAGCTCTCAATTCATCCAAGGCCGCTCGCGGAGGTGGATTTTCCCTGGAATGAGCTCAACTGGTGTAAATAGTCCCCGGGTTTTCCGGGACATTCGTTGGCCGTTCAAAAAAAAAATCAACTTCTCTAAGTGGGCCCTCTGTAATTATTAACCACCCCTTGATGATCAAAATATTAAAGTCACCAAAGATCATATATATAAGTAAAAGAGAAGAAAGGCTAACCGTCTGCGCCACCATCATCCAATTCTTTGTTGTTTCTTTTTCAACTTGATGTAGCAAGAACCTGGAATAATGTTTAAATACTCAAGAGTCAAATTTTCCTTCTAAGCTAAATTGCTGGTTTCTGCATTTTTATAGAGTGTAGATACAATTAGAATAATACAATTAATGATTAAAAACAAAATTAAATACTAAGCTACAAAAAAGATGTTAACAGAAAGCTCTTTATACTTAGCCTTCACATTTAAAACACAAAAATGTGGTTTTAAGCAACAAACAGATTGTATCAACCATTAAGAAGACCACAAAAAAGAAGGCCAGCAAATAAAAATCTATCTGTTTTATGATCTATCATAATATAATTTACACATTACAAAGAAGACCACATCTACAAATCAAACTTATGTAAACTTACCATGGTGTTACATCCGCAATGTAGGGCTCTTGAGTATAATCTAAATCAACCTCTCTGCCATAAGAAAAACCTCTCCATGTTCAAGTAGGGATCTGCAATCAACAATGACCCTGACGAGAAAAATGCTACAATAGCCTATCTCTAAAACAACCAAAGACATGGTTTAGTTATTTAGACAACTTCTTATTAGTTGTTATATTAAACTTTACTTGTAGTTACAACGAAGAAAGATATAACCCAAAATGAGCAGATCCCATTTCATTGTAGTTGTTATATTAAACTTTACTTGTTTGACCAATTCAAATAATGATAAACTTGACTTTACCCATTTCAAGTGACCGGATCCCATTTCCTTGAAGGAAAATGCTGACCAAATACAAACAACGGTTGCTATATGATTCACTTCCTTGATGATAAAGTTTAGCTAAAGTCGGCACACAATTGAAGACATAACTACTTCTCATCAGCACGTCTATACATAAGCAATACAACACATAGAACACATAGAACTAAATGGAACCAAGGATAAACATACTAATATTACCACTTTCTACATCAAAAGACAAAAATACATATATAAAAAGATAAATTTATATACTGCTCTAGTTGGCTGTATATCATTTCATCCAAATTAACCCGTTAACCAACCCTTTCCTTCCAGTGGGATTCAACAAAGATTCTTGAATAACTTATGAGCAATAGATGTACCGCTCATGTGATTCTTAAATAACTTATGTAGCAGCAGTCTAGCTTCCTAAACCTGTAAATAAGCAAGAAATTTTTACTACAAACATAATATGCTTCTTGTTTCAACGAAATATGATTATTAAAGACTTGCATTGTGTTTTGTTAGAGATGACTGTGCCTATTTCAGTTTTTTCTATTCAGGTTCTAAAATCAGGTACACACAATTTTTACGTACTAATGAGAACTGATTAACAATGAGAACATCTTTAACAATCAAACAGAAAACATAAATCAAAGAAACAAACATTATACAAACAATTAGGTCCTAAATTAGATCTGGAAAACAATACAAAGAACATGAATTCGCACAAGAGAGAACATAACACATGAAATTAAAACGGAAATGCAAAATCAAAACGAAGATATACCTGAATTCACAGTCGGTGTCTACTTTGAGATTGTAATTTTCTGCAAGAAGATGTGACCTTATAAAGACCTTTGATATGATAAAGAGATTGGAAACTGAGATTTGAAACTGATATTTGAATTAAGCGCCTTTTTCATAATACACGATTGAAATCTTCAAATCTGACGATGGCAACTTTTGAAAAGAACCCAAAAAGCGAGTGTCTGCATTTGCCTCAATTGAAATCTGAATATAGCGTTTTCCATGATTAGGGTTGCGTGGTTTTTGAAGATGAAATACAACTGAAGAGTGCACTCAAATATGAGATTCCCTTATGAAAAGCACTGGGAAGAGTCTGCAAGCGTCTGTGTACAGAAAACGATGGATCAAAAGCATCTACGTTGATGGATTAAAAGCATATGCGTAGAGGTTGAAGAGGGGGTTGAGAAGCTGATTGAATTCACGTTGAATTGGTTGTACATTGTGCTGATGTGATTGTACGCGTCTTAATTTTTAAGACGCCTATAATTACGAAAATGCCCTTTTTATCAATATGTATTATATAGTAGTATATATATATATTAATATATATATATAATTATATAAATATGAAATATAAAAAAAATATATATTTATATCTTATTCAAATTATTCGAATCGAATCGAATTTAGAAAATCAAATTCGAATTCGATTCGAATTCGACTTAATTAATCGAATTGAATTAGGATTCGATTCGAATAAAGAATTCGAATTTCTTATTCGAATTCAAATCGAGTCGAATTTCGAATTATTCGAACGAGATTCGAATAATGAACACCCCTAAATGGAAGTAGGGGTGTCGAAAATACCCGAACCCGATTAACCCGACCCAACCCGAACCCGAATAAGGTAATTAGGGTCGGGTATAATAGGGTCTAAAAGTCTTTATCGGGTTAATCGGGTTAACCCGACAAACCCGAAATATAGTTAGGGTCGGGTTTCGGGTTGTTTTTTTAACAAAAAATCGGGTTACGGGTTAACCCGAATAACCCGAATAGTATATAAAATTTTCTAAGTATTCTAATATGAATTTCTTAAATATATTAATGTGCCCCTACCACCGGTCAACAATTAGAGGATTAGACCAGTTTAATGAGAAATTAAGAATCTTAACATCTATGTACCATTTAAACCATAAAGCTAAATACATAAAATAAAGAAAATCGTAAGTGTTTCATACTACTTGGAGTTTTACGATTACTTATGAAAAATAGTATTAGTTAAATAATTTTATTATTCTTTATTTTCATCACTATAAAAAAATCAGAAGCATTTATTCTTTTTTTATCACAAAATTCATAAGTGCAACTTATGCACTATCCGATGTCTCAGTTTTCAAGATAACTAAGATATTTTAAATTTATGTTCAGGAATGATTAGTGTGCATATATGGAACCGTTTTGTTTCATTAGTGGGTGTAAATCTGATCTAATCAACAAAAATAATATGAGTATTTATTTCATTTGATGTACAAGTTGTAAATTAGCTTAATAAAAGAATCAAATATGTTAGTTTGAAAATTATATGAGAATTTTACCTCTAAATTATAGTAAGGAGTTGTTTTTGCGTAAAACCCGACTAACCCGATTTACCCGACCCTAAAAACCCGAAACCCGACTAACCCGAACCCTAATAACCCGAACCTTAATAGGGTCGGGTTGCGGGTAAGAATTTTCTTTTAAAAAACCCGACTAACCCGACCCTAATAACCCGAAACCCGAATGGGTTGACCCGATTAACACCCCTAAATGGAAGCATGAAATTCTAAAGATTGCTTTAGGGAACCACTAAAAAATAGAGGGTTTTGGCGGAGAGACACATCTGATTTGAATTTCAAAATTCAAATAGACTTTGCTTTATTGGGAGCGCCGCGCTTTATCGGGTTTATTGGGATCAGCAGTGTTTTATCGGGAGAGGCTCACAAATTTCAGATACCACATCTTAGCCTTCTCTTTATCTCTCTCTAAGAAATCACCTCTGGCCAACGATTCTTCCAAGTTCACCTGTGGCCCACGATTCTTCCAAAATCAAGAACCCTAAAAACGATTTAGGGGGTGGTGTTATTCCGTCAACCGAGCTTCATCTCTCTAGGTACACCATTCGTTCAACAGACCCTACACGATTTTGTGTTTCTGATTTGCTCCAGTATTTTGGTACGCTTCTTTCTCTTTCTCGCACAATGATCGACTTCAGGGTTTTGATTATATGGGCGCTTTTTTTTTTCTAATCTTTGGGGTTCCTGATTATCTTTCTCGCACAATGATCGATTTCAGGGTTTTGATTATATGGGCGCTTTTTTTTGTTCTAATTTTTGTGGTTCCTGATTATCTGTTACCTGCAGGATTGGAGTTGCTTTACGAACAAGTTTAAGCTATCGATTCTTCATTACTTCTTAACCTCAGTTCAAATACAAGTCTAAGCTTTTCAATCCAAAGATTTGAGGTACGACGAGATTACTAATCTTTTTTATAGGCTTTTGCATCAGTTTTTGAGAGTTTAGATTCAGTATCATTTTGTAAGGTCCAAACGATGGTTTTAGTTCTTTGTTGGCCAGATTCATATGTTAACCGGTTGTGTATTGGTTTGTTTCTGTAGGTAAGAACTATAAAAGGGGTATCGGACAAGAATCTGAGTGGAATGCAGCACAAAGTATCAAAATAAGTGAAGATCTTGTGGTTGCTACTAATTTACACTGATGTGCTTTACTGGTTTACAATTACAAACACAGACATCATTCTTAACAAGATGAAAAATTGAATGACTGAATAGTAAGCTATAGGCCATTGTCATCTGATTCTTAATTTGAAACCATATGCAAAATGCAGAGGCTTAAACATTTGCTTACTACCACTGATATATTTTACTGGTATACAATCACAAACATTATTGTATTATTCTTAGTTTAAAACGTATGCAAAATGGAATAGAATATGTTGGTAGCTAAATAGTAAAATTCTCATGAGAATTATCACTTCTTCAATGTGAGAATTATTAAGTAGAATATGATTACATTCTTTAGGTGGAAAAAGTGATTTATAAGAGCTTAAAGTTCCATTTCAGTTCATGGATTTATATGAGGAAACAAAAGCTTTGAAGTTCCATTTCAATTTATGGATTTAAATGAGCTTGAACATGTGTATCTTTCATTCTATTCTTTGGTTGCTAATGACTGTTGGATGTGGACAGTACATCCCCTAATATTCAGTAACTCATTTTTCGCAGGTTCGATGTCAAGGCTTTATAAAGGTTAAGGCTTTTTGATGTTTTAGTCTCCATACATGTTTCAAAATGTAAAAGATTTTATGGCAAATCTTGGAGTCTCTATGTGCAATAATTGATGAATATATTAGTTAACCTTTTCATGCTTGTTGACTTCTTTAGGGTCAGCATCTAAATTGGATTCTTTTGTGGTTGTTTCATGTTTGTAGAGTGATTGATGATACAGAAGATGATTGTGGTGCAGCCGTGCAGGTGCGGTGCTGTGACGGTAGGATTAAATCAATGGAGGCTTTGACCTTAAGAAACAATACGCTACTAAATCTTATTGTACTTAAATGCTCTATTGTACCTAGATTCCATCGATTTGAGCTTTACCCATCGATTAGAGCCTCCATCGATTTGATTTTGCAGGTCTGTTTATATGATTTTGCAGGAATTGACAGTGACTTTCTTTTAGTTTGTGGTTTATACTGATTTTGCAGGTCCATTTTTATGATTTTGCAAGAATCGATAGTGGCTTTCTTTTAGTTTGTGGTTTATACTGATTTCGCAGGTTCGTTTTTATCTTATTTTTCTTTAATTTGGGGTCTAAATGTATCGGTGGTTCTTTGCTCTTCATGCTTGATCATGGAAAAGTGGAGAATAAAGGGTGATAAATGCAATCAACAACTCACAAGAACCAAGCCTAATTTTCACTGCAGGTTCAATATTGAGGGTAAATCATCTTGAATTCGTTCTTTAAATAATTTGATTTCTTTCCTTTTGTTTCAGTTAAGATACCGACATTCGACGGTATCTAAGCAGGTTGGAGTGTGATGTTTGAATGTTTAATAATGTTTTGAAAAGTTAATTTGGTGGGTTAATCAGCTTTGTGTTTTGATTTTACATTTGTGAACTTCCTCTTATAAAACAACCGGTCGTACTAACGTTGCAGTTTCTGTACCATTTTATGATCACAGCTTTAAAATTGGTGTTCTGCTGCTGCTGCTGCTGGTTTTCATTTTTTCTCCATCTAAGGTACTGGATTTTATCAGTAAAAATTTCTTTAGTTCTCGTTGATTTTGACAAAGAGGAAGTCAGCCCTTGTAATTGGGTTTATAGTCTTACTGCTATTGCTTTTTATACCCATGAATCTGGTAGCATTTGTTTCTCATGTTAATGAATCATGCTGACTTGTGCTTAAAAGAATAACAAGCTTTCATAATAATTATGGGGTATTTTGTCTAATGTTTCAGTGAAAATTTTAAAATCATATGATCTGTGACATCTTAGATCTTGGCATAAGTTTCAGTGAAAATTTTAAAATCATCTGATTTGTGAAACTGAAACGTTACCCAAAATGACTCTTAAAGTGGGTCAAAAGAGTCAAATACAAGCTTCTCAAAGAAATATTCAAAGACATGAACCTGATTTCATCTTCTGTGTTGTATTTTCATGGAGAAATAGTAAATTTTTAGATGGATTAATTCTTGATGTAGGTGTTCTTATGATTATGCTTATAATGAGAGCTGGTTAAACCTAAACAGTTGTTTTAGTTATTAAATCACCAAAAAATAAACCAAAATTTTATGAACTGCTCATTTGGGTAATTGATTTTATCGGTTAATTTAAGACTTTATTATACATACAAAATGAAACTGTCATATAGCCATTTATAGATTCTAAATTCTAAAAGTCAAACCATTTACTTCCTTTGAGGTTTGATAATAAACAAATAATGTAATCTAAACAGTTTGAGTTTTATTAAAAGTCAACTGCCTTGTTTTTTTTACATAGACTAAAAGTCAACTGCCTGGTTTTATTTTACATAATGTAATAATCCTAAAAAGAAACAGTTAAACAGGTTGAACGGGTCAAACAAGTATACACTCATCAGTACCATAAAGCCTCTTATATTTCTGGTGAGCTGGGCGTTTATTGTTTAAATCTTTATTTGTGAATCAGCTCTACTTTATGATGACAAGCACTCTGTAGCTGCAAACAAGGTGATGCTGAATCTGAACCGTTAAGGGCTGTTCATGAAGGGACTGATTATAGTTATGATTTCCAGCAATTCACATGGTGAGTTTTGAATGTATTTGACTTGGTTTTATGAATTACAACTGGTGAAGCCTTAGGCATGTGTTTTTGTTGCCTTGAAGCAAGTTGCAAGACTGTTTTGAATTGGTTCGGGTCTGCTTAAATACGAATGTTGCATGCACTTGATTTGGGTTGTTTTGGTGGAGGCTTTGAGTCATCGACCTGTAAGTTGGTTGTGTAGGATATATATGTTGTTGTATAGACTTGAAATTAATTTGATAAGAAATTTTAAATTAGAGATCACAAATTTATCTTCAATGGCAAGTGAATGCTGGAAAAAAAATATTTATATGTTTTGATATTAAGTGTGTCTGGTTTCTTTCATGAGAAGGCAACCTATGCCTTCCATGGATGTTATATTGTTATATATTTCATTGAACCACTTAAAGAGAAGTATGATTCATGTATATTCTACTGATGCAGGCACCAATTTATTTAAGCATCTATATGCCTTTTGAACCCCAAAGTGGAATGTGTTCTAGGTTGACCTATTTGGCTTATTTACTTATGAAAGTCAACCATCAACTAACTCATGGTTCATAACAGCTAGCAAAGAACCTATCAAATTAGATATAGATGAATCCATCAATTTACAATTGGCCACAACCATTGCCCATCAACTAACTCATGGTTCATAACGGCTAGCAAAGAACGTACCAAATTAAATATAGATGAATCCATCAATTTACAATTGGCCACAACCATAGCATCGATACACATGTTATTTGTTCGATATATTAGATTTTACCTTGGTAATCTTTGCTAAAGATATCACAAATTGGCTCAATTACCATCATATTTGGGGTAAAAGTTTTTGTCTACCGGTGGAGATTTAGTATATTAGATAGAATAGAATATATATACATAATTAATAAAAGAATGTTGACATATAGCTTTTTATTCTCTAAGGGTAGAGTGTATTTGTCGAGAACATGTGGTATTTGTCAAAAAAAGGCGGGTGGGTGATGGATTATGTTAAACGTGTGGAATCTTATACGTTATCATTATCTCAAGACATGTTATTTTTGAAACTGTGTATGGTGTATATGCCATTATACTATACGTACCCAAAATAAAGAGCAATTTGATAACCAATCCTCGAGCACCCTATAAAGGTAATCCCAAACACCCCATCTTCCATCTTAAATCTTTATTCTTTAGTCATTTTAGTCACTTCTGATGCTCATCAAGATTTAAAACCGATTTATTTTGTGAAATATTTCCTGACGAGTTTTTAGCTGAGAGGATTGATAGAACTAATAGAATACAAGTACGACGTTGGTTGATTGCCGTTGCTGCCACGTACACCGTGCGGGTTTTGACTTTAAAATTTATATGTTTATGGCTTATATTTTTATTATTCATGCGTTTGAACATTTATTTTTAAAATACTATATTTGTAACTAATATATATTTTTATTTAAGTGTTCATTATTATTTATTTGAGATTTACAAGGTTAGATTAAATAAATCGATGCTATGAATGAGAATAACAACATACAATGCAATATATCACGAGAGAATAGATAAACTACCAAAAAAAGTACTGTGTTGGTTCATTGTTGTCGTCGCTGCATCGCGCCAATAAATGACGAATAACTTGCTATAAATTGTCGCCGCCGCAACGCGTGGGCACAATGCTAGTAAATTCAATGGTAATCCACAATGTTTATCCATATCCATCAAACTGCAAATAAATACATTATACTTGTTTTAGTACATCTATCTAAACGGTACACAACCAATGGAATTCAAATTTTTTTTTAATAAAATTTAATTTATAATCAAAATAAAGGTTACAACTTAGTCTGACATACGGGGTAAGCGGGCAACAAGCTGCGCCGAAAGCCCTTTTTGAATAGCAAAACCTAAGCGGAAGTTTTAATCAGTTCAAAAAATCACAATCATTACGAACTGGTTTGCCAATAGTTAGAGCTTTGTAGTGTGTACCAAACTTTATGGTCAATCAGTTATATTAATCAGGTGAACTAACCTTGAGATCATATTTATAAGGTAATGTGAAGGTGCAATAGATCCAGAAGCTAAAACCACAAAGAAACAGGAATGAGCAGGGATTAAGTATACATCATTCATCAAATTTAACATTTAAATACCTTGTTAATATGTAATAGATGTGACAGTTAAACGTAAGTATAAGTCTTGCACACGGAAGGGTTTGTTAAATATTTAACCTGGATGGATGGAAACATATAATCTTTAACTAATTAGGTTAGGGCCATTTCGATAGCGACTGACCTCAATCTTGAATAACTGGGATCATAGGATGTGGAATTTTCCTGGGTATAAAGCAACATGGAAGAGTTTCTATCTACGATGGAGACACAAGTTTCCTAGTGACCATCCTCGATCTTGAATACCCCGGTAACCTTCAATGAGGAAAGAGAAAATTTTAGCAATGAAGAAAGCTTTGAAAACTCATAACACAAACAGCTAGACTGCCTTCACTACAAAACCGGTAAAACAAAACCCTAGATGATGAAGAAAGAACACAATTTTAGCAATGATCAAGCCGCCTACGCATCCTCCTCGAGAAGAAAGAACGAACATGTGTACCAATGACATGTGTACCAATGACATGTGTACCTATGAGAAAGAAAGAGGGTGGATGCGTGAGCAAGAGAGAGATCGATAATGAGTATGGAGATGAAAACAAACCCGAGATAATGAATTTAGATCATTTGAATTTCAAATTTGATTACCCAATTCATGTTTACCTATACTATGAGCTGAAAAGAAATTGAGAATCACTCTTAAAGAGGATATCCTTTGCTGCATTTCTGAAATAAGGCTTCTGCAAATCTGTGTGTTTCAGATGATTGTGAATTAAGGTTTCTTTTGGTAAGCCAGATTCAACTATTGGTGATTCTCCATCGGATAAAGGCAGGACTCTGCATCAGTGCTGCGATTAAGCCTCTAAAAACCAAGATGGCTGCAATGACTTTTGTTTGTTTCTGATTCTAGGTTTAAAAAGTACGCTCGCAAAGTAATTGGGAACCCGGGTATAAATAAGAATACCCACATTAAGGACCTCGTTCTAAATTTAACACATTTGGGCTTTAGATAGTTGTACAATATGCACCATACTCTTGTACCTCTTAAAAATTCAACAAGTATTGGTTTCTCTTTCCAATATATATATTACTAGGGGTATACCCGCGCGTTGCGGCGACGGCAGAACATAAGCATTATTCGTTATTTGTTCGCTCGTTATGGCCACACAACAGTTTGAGAATTCATTTGGGAAACAACGAAAACATGTGATTGGCTTTTTATTAATAGCCAGCACCATACCACCATATGTTAATAGATTCTCAGATGGGGATCCTCCTAAACAGGTTTTGGCCCGTTAAACTTGATGTCTAACGGGTTCTTTTTTCACAAGAACTTGAATGAAGTGGTCACTGTCCAAAACTTCTAGCTTTTTTTTCACAATAACTAAATAATAGTAATCTGATTTAAAAATAAGATACGAAATAATATTTTGTAATATTTAGGAATTGGTATACTTTTTTAACATAAAGAAGCATAAAACAAAATTCTGATAACAAATAAGATAAGAAAAGAATATTTTGTAATATTTAGGAATTGATATACTTGATCATGCTCTTGTTCTTGTTGGTTTTACCTGAAATCATATAAATTAAACTCTTAAGTATAAAAAAATATTCAATAGGTGTAAAAAAAAACATCAGCAACCAATAATGGCATTTATTAACTTGTTAACAATCTGATCCACAATGCAAATAATAACAACGTCAAAATTTAGGGGCAATAGACGTTTTGTTATCAACATATGTGTTGAATTTAAATTTAAAAGACTCATTTAAAACTAACCGATGTATTCATTCATATTAGCTATTTAGACACTTCTAAAGTTTTGGTGCAATAAAATTCGAAAAAGCA
>JBCNJP010004675.1:0-33938 GCA_039602395.1 Deinandra increscens subsp. villosa | reverse complement strand
CGTCCGGGGCGTGGAAGGCAGTCTTGTCTTCGTCTTCCCTGGCCATTCGGATCTGATGATAGCCTCAGATGCATCTAAGAAGCATTTTATTGGGAAGGAGGCCAGAGCATCAATCTTCGCGTCTACTTCAGGAAGGGGATAGCAATCTTTTGGACAAGTTTCATTGAGTCCTGAGAAGTCGATGCACATTCTCAGGCAGCCATCAGGCTTTTTCACCATTACGGGGTTTCTTATCCATTCCGGGTACCTGATTCTTCTTATGATGTTGGCTCGTCAGTAGCTGCTTAACTTCTTCAGCAGCCACCTTGGCACGTTCTTCGCACAGGCTCCGTTTTTTCTGTCTGACGGGCTTTGTTCCGGGTGGCAGGCCCAGGTGATGCTCAATATATCTTGATGGGATTCCTTCCATATCACCACATTGCCAGGCGAATATATCGCTGTTTGCAATCAGCAGCTCTTTAATGGACTTTCGACTTTCTCAAAAGCTGTGAGCCTACCTTTATGGTTTGCTCAGGGTACCTGTCGCACACCATCCATTCCTCTATCCCATTTTTAGGCATCAATTTAGGCAGGATGTCAACAGTTGCTACTATTTCTGATGCTGAGCCGACAGTTGCTATTCCTCCTGGCGTTGGGAATTTCATTGAGACCATGCGCTGTTGATGTGAGTGCCCTCAGGGCTCTGATGGCTGGCCTTCCTATGATGGCATTGTATTTTGACGGGGCTCTAACATTGGACCACGTAAGATCGATGGTCCTTCTGTTAACCCTTCTCCAATGGTGAGTGTAACGTGGATCCTCCCCAGGGACTCTGACCATTTCACCTGAGAATCCTATTAGGGGCGTGTAATGGTCTGTGAACCCTGCTGGCTGATATCTGGCATCATTCTTACGAAACAATGCTCGCACATAATCTCCGTCCCGCTTCCTCCATCAACATGGATCCGGGCCACTCGATACCCTGCTATGTCAGCAGCGACATTCACAGGAGCTTCTTGGGCTTCGTCGGGCCCCAATGCTGCGAAAGTAATGGGTTTCTCAAGCCACTTCTCGTTGTCATGCACTCTATGCCTGACGGTTCGCTGAGAGGCTTCTCCGTCATCAACCTTTCTTCTGATCATGTCTATGTATTGGGGTTCTTCCCTTGGAGGTACTTCTTTGCCTCTAGGTTTTTCTGGGCTTTTGATTTCTTTCACCAAGTGTGATAGTTTGCCCGTTTTAATGGCAGCTTCTATTTCTTTTCTTAGCTGTATACAGTCATCAGTCGCGTGCCCGTTTCCTCGATGATAATCACAATATTCCCCTGGACGGGCTTTACTCCCATGCCTATTAGGACGGGGCTTGCCAGGTACCTATCCTTTTCGGTAGCGAATATCTCACATCTGGATATGTTATTGTATTAATTAGATTGCTTTGACCAGTGTACCCCACACTATCAGACACACTCAGATATGCTTTTTATAACACACTTTGTGATTTCATTTGTGATTTAATCACATAATGATTGTATTCATGATATAGTCAACTGTGTTCCATGCAAAAAGAAATCAGAACGTTAAATCGTCTACCTTAAAGTCGATCTTTCGATACGCAGACAAGGCCTCGGATTTAACAAAATAAAACATGTTGAAATTGTATAACTCAACAATAATCAGGTCGATACTTCCATATACGTAAAGAAAGTCCGATGAGTTATACGAAACACCAAAGAAAATAAAGCAGAACGTCAAACGAACAAAAATCAGGTCGATCTTTCGATACGCAGAGAAAGTCCGATCATTTGACAAAATAAAGAAAATCAAACAAGTTTAAATCTTTGCAAAATGAACACACATATACACAGTGACTTTTCATTTTTGTTTTCACACATCTTTTCAATATCTCGAGATACGCTTCAAGATGTTATCCACTTGATCAAGCATTAGAATTTAATGAATATCACATTTGAATACTTTCTGATTTAATGCCGAGCCTACCAAGCACATCAAACAATGATATTATGGCTTTATCATCTAGTTTATCCATGAGTCAGACACGTAAGCCAATGTACCATCATTTCCCAATCATGTTGGATACAATTTCTCATTTTTTAATGTTTTTGTATTTTTCTGTTTTCAATGTTTTAGTATTTTTTCGTTTTTCTCCCCCCTTAAAATGAAAACTCTATTTTTGGATTTTTCATTTTAACAAAAACAAAAAGATGCTATTTTTTGTATTTGTAATTTTCTCCCCCTAAACTACAAACAAAAAGAATTAAAGAAAGAAAATTAACCTTTCGACATGGATACCTTTCCGATTTATATTTTAGAAAAATTTTAGTTTTTCGAATTTGATGTCACATGTAATTTTAACTTAAATCAGCAGAATACTCCTCCATCAGCAACTTTTCAATCACTGATAGGTCTTCTAGAAGTACCTACACGCTGGTCAAACACGTTAGTTTATAAATGCCCCGAAGCGAATCGCTTCTGGTCGACCAGTGTCCTGATTTCCTTTTAAAACCACTTAGGTTTCCAGGTTTAGTGAGGTGGTAAATCAGAATTTGATGGACCTGTCACAATTGATTGGGACGAACAACCTACATATGGAACATTTTCAAACTTAGGAAAAAATCTTCCTTGATTTTTAATAAATGTAGGTTGTGGATATTCATCAAAGAATCTTGTTTTGGCAGTTTTACCAACATATGGAACTTTGTGTCTTCTTGATGTAGAAGCAGCAGAACCCGGACAATCTTGTGCCATATGCCATTTTTTTCGGCAATTATAACACAAACGATTGTTTACAGTTCGCCTTTTTGGAATCTGCAAAGCTTCACAACATATAGCATCTCCAAAATGATCATAAAAATCATCGAATAGCTGATAACGATGATCATTTGCCCATTTTGATGTCGGACTTTTTGGAGCAGAATTTAATCCTCCAGAAGAATATGTAGCAACTTGTGGCTTCTTGCTCTTCAGATCAACATTCTTGACAAAAACTTCGGCAATTTTCTGAGCATCCACACAATGGAGTGGGAATTCTTTGTTAGAAAATATTTGTTCCGAACCTTTGAGTTTGTAAAACCTCTCCGGTTGAACTTTATCAGCTTTAAAAACCTCCTTCTTCAAATTCTTCAAATTAACCTTTTTCAGCTACAGTTGTTTTTGAATCTTAGAAGTACCAATATCAGAAATTTTCTTCTTAAAACCCAGACCCGAATGTTTTCCCGAAACCTTCTCTTCTGAACCAGAGGATGTATGTCCGTTCTTTGCAAGATGAGAAAACTCTGCTTTGATCTTGTTGATATCTTTTGGGGCATCAACAATTGTTTCATCAATGGTAATTGATGAACTTGCAGATATCTCTTTAGCATCAGATGAAGAACCAGACACAATCTTTGGAGCTTCAGAATATTCAGCACTCTTGCATTTCTTCTCTTTCTTTTCTTTAACAGTTTTGGAAACAACAAACTCAGAATAATCACCAGTCTCGACTTTTTCTTTCAAATCTTGAACTCCTTCTTTGAGACTACCCGGTGGTGACACTATTTTGTTGAACATTTTTTCAACATTCTCATCCGTGGCCATCAAACTTGTAAAAGATTGAGAATTAGTGACATTGTTCAAAAGACGTTTTGAATCAATGACTTCAATCATTAATTCAGAAATTCTGTTATGAGCTTCAACCAACTCTTTTTCCTTTGCAATCAACTTCTTTGCCACTTTATTAGTTTCATACTTTTGCAATCTCAACTTATCTAATCCAGCCCACAATTCCTTCTGCAACTTATCTTCATTTCTTTTCTAAATATCCAAATTTGCATTTTGCAATTTGTTTACTCTTGACAATTCCCGCTTCTCATCTAACAACTTTTCCATATCAATCTGATATGACTCGATTTTAGCAGCTTGTTCATCAGATGTTTTGGTAAGTAAGTCAAGTTTAACCTTGGACTTTTCAAACAAATTATTAAAATCATTTGCAACATCCTCAGCTTCTGCCTTCCATTTCTTCGCTTCTTTGAGTAATTCAGCATTTTCTTCGGATAATTTTGTAAATTTCTGTTCAAATTCCTTTTCAATACTTTGAAATTTCAATTCTTTCTCAACAAACTCTGCCTGAAAATTTGAAAATTTTTCTTTCTAAGATGAAAGTTCTTGAATTAGACCTTCCAACTTTGTCTGGTTACCTGTCAATTCTTCTATCTTCTTTTTATTTTCATCAACCAACACTTCATTTTCCTTTATCAATCCTTGAATTTTCTTGTCTTTTATGAGAATAAAACTCACAAACTGATTCATAGCCACTATTTCCAGAACCACTTATTTCAGATTCAGAATCAGTTACTTCTAGTTCGTCATCACTATGTATAATTTGAGCAACAACCGCAGAGTTGACGAAAAAATGCAGACTCATCAGGAAAGTCGGCAGACTAGTCATAACCTTCATTTGATGTTTGGGCATTTGCTTCAGAAGTAATAGCAGTTAAAGCAATTGGATCAGAAGTTTGTCCCTAGTTATATTGTTTATCGACTTGAGACACCAAAGCTGTTGGATACTTTGATGAACAAGTATTTGATTTTGAACATTCACGAGCAAAATGTCCAAAATTAGAACATTTGAAGCATTTTGCCTTGGATTTATCTATGCCAACCTTGCCATCCGGATTTAAACTTTGGAATCCAGTCTTCTTCTTGAATCTTTTGACTCGTTGAGCTAACATTGCAAGTTCCCAAGTAATATCCATCTGTTCCCAATTAATATCCATTTGTTCAAGATTATCTGGATTGATCTGATCAAAATCTTCTTCAATCAAATTAGATGTTGTCAAGCCACCATTCAGCAATCCAAAATATGAAGATAATAGAGCAAAATTTAATGCCAAATGTTCATTAGGTGTTTTTGCAGAAAATGAAGTCTGACTTGAATGATTTGGAATAGGGAAGTTACACCCTCTTGATAAATTTGCAGAATTTCCTAAACCAAGACTTGCAGCAAATGTTGTTTGAGGTGGATTCGATGAATCAACACCAAAGGATTTAGATTTTGCATTAAGACTTGCAGAATTTTGCCCATGATATAACTCCGGATTTTGTACTTGAGCAGTTGACTTGTTTGATGTCATCATTTCCATTTCTCTAGCATGCAACTTCCCGGTTAAATCATGAAATGACAATGTTAAGTATTCCTTATCATGAGTAAGTAGTAGAACATAATTCTCCCACTTTGCTGGTAAAGCTTCCATCAGTTTCTCTTTCAGTTCCTCCTCGGTCTTCTTAATGTCCACCACTTTCATTTCACTAATCTGATGTGAAAATCTGGATACAAGCGCAAGAATATTTTCTTTATCATAGTTTTGAAAATTTTCAAAATCTTTGTTCATCACTTTTCTTCTACTCTTCTTGTATTGATCATTGCCTTCGCATCTTGCAAACAATGCATCCCACAACTGTTTTGACTTTTTGCAAGTACTTAACTGATGTAACAATTCAGTGGGCAAAGCCTTTGTTAGATAACCAAAAGCTTTTTCTTCAAGCTCATAGAGTTTTCTTTCAGCTGCATCGACATTGTGAATTTGTTTAAAATCTCCATCTTCCTTTGGATGCATGTAAAGCTTCCGAATTAGAATCCATAAATCGACATTATTTGTGCTGATGTAAGCAGAAAATCTTTGTTTCCAATTGTGATAATCGTCCAGCTTCAATAATTTGGGAACTTTCTGGCTTGTTCCAATTTCCTTATCGAAGTTGAGCAAGGTTTGCATTGCACTTTGCATAGTAGCGAACGTTTGAAAATCAGACATTTTTCACCGAAAATGATACTTTAAAAACTTCAAACTCAAAAACGAAGGTCTTCCAAGCGGATTTTGGGTACCAAAACGGAGGGTACTAGCCATTAGGCAAGTAAAAGTTTAGATCTCGTCGAGACGAACGTTTTGGCTGGTATTGGGTTCCATAACTCTTAACGAAACTCAAGTTACGTCAGTTTTAGTGAAAGTTACTTTTCTACCAGCGGACCAAAATCTCTCTCAGCGTACCAACCAATTAACCAACGTACCACCAATCTTCAATGGACCACCCGCGTACTACAGACTCAGCGTACCAGAAAACGGACCAGATTCACCTGCGTACCACTTTGGTACGGTGTAACTGTCAGCGTACCACCAAGTAACCGCCGCGTAGCAACTTTGAAGATTGCCTTCCATACCAATAACCAGCGTATCAAAACCTTTGAAGATTGCCTTGCGTACCACAGAGCGTACCAAAGGCATACCAGCTCTTCTTCAAGCGTACCAACGGCGTACCACGCTGAAATCGACGGTTTTTCGAAAATTTTGATGTTTTGGACTGTAATTCGTAGCAGTAAACTAGGAAAACACTCTAGGAATGTTTGGAAATCTAGTTTAGCACAAGAAACACTCAGAATTGAAAAAAATTGATGAAAACATAAGAAACCCAAGCTTTCTCTCTCTAAAACTCCAAAAATTGATCAAAAACACAGCAATAAAGCAACCAAATGCTCGGATACCACTTGTAAGTACGTGAAACGATCTTACTACTGCATGCTTTGATCAATCTAGTGAAGACAAGAAGTAAATAAGAGAAATCTTATTGAATCACTTGAAGATTACAAAGAAGTCTCCCTGGTTTCTCTCTCTAAAACACACACAGAAAGGTGTAAAAATTATAGAACTGTTCTTCTATCATTCTAACACACGGTATTTATAGTTAGTGACAATCTGGCTTGCGTACCAACTGGTGGACCAATTGGTATGAGCATAACAATTGGTACGGCGTACCACTTGGTACGACACCATTGATATTGCCACTGCAACTCACGGACTCGCTCTAATCTAGATATAATACACGAGACACATTATAGCATAGGATTATGCTCTAACATATTGTACTTGTGGAACCACCAAAATTTGGTTATTCCACTTGTTTATACTCAAACTAGGAGTTACAAGTTATTAGAGACCAAGAAAAAGTATTTATAGATGTCCAAGAAAGAGAAATTTCATTATTTGGGCAATGTGGGACAAGTTTCAGAGGGGGTTCACGTTTTTTGCAAATAAGCCTCAAAAACCAAACTTGTTTTCACGATTCTGGCTCCGTTATAACTTGGTTTCGCATGCGGCTTTTGCCTACTTTTCTCCATTTTCCGAGTACTATCATATGGAATAGAGTAATCCAACATTAAAGGTGTTAAGGGTTGAGCCAAAAATTAAATAATGGGACGGGTTTTGAATATGGGAAATAGGTGGATGTTACACACTACAAGGCTTGGACCTCCATCACAGGCCAACTAGACCGAAAGTAAAAGCAAAAGCCCAGTTTCACATTAAAGACCTAAGCCATGGTTCACAAGGTTTTTTAACAATATATACCTAAGTCATGCATTTCTTGGAATACACGAGGTTACATAACATCATTCGTGATATTACATAACGAAGTGATCATGTAACTCAATTAACACATAAGTTCACATAAAGTCATATAACATGAGTTGTTCAAGTTATGTCTGGTAGCTTAATATTTTATTTTATTTATCAACCAACGTTCGGGGAAGGATTCGGTAAAGTAAACACATATGATATTTACATGACATGTAACGTTAACTATTCTAGTTAATTGAGATAACATAAGTTATTAAAAGATAAGCAAGGTTATTAACGGAGTTAACCTGGAAATTACCAGTGTCACATCATCCCCAAGTTGAAATAATTTTCGTCCCGGAAATTAAGTTAATGGATGAGGTACGCCGACTAGTTGACTGAAATTAAGGGAACAACGAAAGAATAGAAAATTTTCTAGTTATCACATAATCCCTAAGTTGAGAGGAAATTTCGTCCCGAAATTTAAATTACGGTCACATAATAGAATATGTCAACAAAACTCAAGATCTCTATCCCAAAAGGATGTATGGACTGTGTCCAAGAGTGTGTACCACATGCTAGGGAGATGTCGAATGTTTAAAGGATTTCGAAAAGGATTCCAAATGAAAGGTATATAACTGACTTTATCATCAAGTGTTTCTATGAGAAGAGTCAAACAACTCTATCAATGTGTGCACGTCGAATGGCAAGGCATAACAGAGTAATATGATAACATAAGCATTTGAAATCAGATTTCAAAGCGAAGAAGGGATCATAATGTGTCTAAGAAGCTTCCCGCTATTGAACCCGAAGCTAGGAGTGAGATTTCCATCGTGTCTCGGGTCCTCTTAAGGTATTCGCATTCACCAATGATCCAAGTGAGTCGAAGATAAAGAAATTCAGGTGTGAGGGGAGCGTTAACACATCGAGATAAACTACGAATTGTGTTGTCTAAACGCAAGATCAGCCGTCAGACATTATTATAGTAATTTCGCAACCATACTTGCCACCAGTGGAATGGTATCATGCAAGATTGCATTGGGATATAATATGATAAATTTATTAAAAGTCACGCTGCTTCACTGAACGTACATGACTAAGATACCTTTCCCAATGAGTTTTTAGGTCAAGATGTCAATACTAACTAAGAAACAATAGTTGGAATGTAAATTTTAAAAACCATTCAGAAGGATTTATTAGCGTTCCCACTGGGAACAAATTTTCAAAAATGGGTGTTGACAAAGGCTGGTAGATTTAAGTAATGATTTGGAAAGCTGCAATCAATTTTCCAACAAGGCGCAAAAAATAGCGTTTAATGTGGAATTGGGGTCTATAAGGAGAATCTCATATTTTGAAAAGTTAATGTTATTCCGCATCAGGACCCTCACCTGACATTAAATATGAATTTTGCGCTACGAGAGTTTCTTCTCGATTCAGATAACTGATAGCAAAAGTTTCATTCGATTAGAACACGTCTGTGACATCCGAGAATTTCAAGGTTAACTTCCGTTAGACAATCTCCGTTAGTTACGTTATAAGTATTAACTTAGTAACTAATGCTTAACTAGGCCGAATACGTCCACGACTTTTGGTTGATCACCGAACCCGTCCATATGTGTTTATTTATTTATTACCACTATGTGGAATTATGTGCAACGTGATTTAAACGCATGATTATTATCAAAAGCATGACTATTTGTTTACTTGTTGAATTATGTGGCAAATTGTTTAAATTGCCTAGTTTAATGTTTAACCGAGTAATTAGAGTGTATGCATTTGTTCTAATCTTGGGCTAATCACTTGCTAATCATTGGGGCCCAAATCCCAATGATAAGCCCAAAGGAAGCTTTAGTATTTAAGTGAAATAAACCCTAATTCTTCCCATTTGCATGCTCCACCACAAAACACACACATACACTCTCCATCTCTTCTCTCTCTCGTGAACCATCTAGCCGCCACCACCTAGCCACTTCTGGCCAGCCGTGAACCACCAAGGACCACCGTAATCTCAGCCTTGAAGATCATCCATCGAGCTTGGAAACCCACCCGTAAGTCCGATGACCATTTCTATGCTTTTCTTTGTGTTTTCTTAAAAAGAATGTGTAAACCTTCATGGAATCGTTTGATCTTCTGATATGATGTTTAGAGATGTTAGATCTAGCCTAAAGTCTGCAACTTTACGTGTAAAATCATGCCATAATGAAGATCCATGCTAGTTAGGTCAATTTGTGCTTAAAAAGTGTTCTTGGTGATTTGATGGTGAAAACCCATGTTTAGGGTGTTAGATTTGTTTGTGTAATGTTGGTAAATGTTTATGCATGCTAGATACTGAATTATATGAAGTATGGAAGCTGCTAGATTGATTTTTGGTTAGATTTTCGGGTTTTCTGCGACTAGCGAAACTAACCGTTCGTTAGGCGAAACTGTAGTTTCGCAAACTGTTTTAAAATTCTTCCAGCGACACTATACAGCGAAATTATAGTGTCGCCTGTGAAACTAAGTGTATTACTTTGAATGAAACTACCGAGCGAAACAACCATAGACTCCTTCCCTGAACGAAAGTTCAAATCAGTTTCGAGCGAATCTATCTAGCGAAACTGTGCCTTCTATGAACGAAAGTTCAAACCAGTTTCGAGCGAATTTATGCTAGCGAAACTGAGTCACAGTTTCGAGCGAATCTAGCTAGCGAAACTGTGTCATCGGGTATTCCCTAGCGAAAGTGCTGCCCGTGCATATAGCGAAACTGATGTACTTCCTAGCGAAACTATCATGCATGTTTACCCTCGTTTATGATCAACCATCGGTGTCGTGTGTCGGTATGTCGAGTCGTAGTTCCAACGTGCTATGTTATGGGCCATAGTGACGTAGTTAAAGTTTTGACACAACCTAACACCTAAGACCTTAATGTGATTATTAGGTCTTCGTTAGCAATCATAATTGGATTATTTGAAGTGTAAGCTAAGCAACCTAAGGTGAGTTTCACTAACCCTTTAATTGTGAGCCCGTTTGGGTCATAACGAATTTACTTAACGGAAAACAACGCTGACATTTTGAGGTATTGCCAAATGGGATATCTGTTATGGAAGTTGGAGTGTTTTATGGGAAGCACTTGCAACTGTCCATCCTTGGGGTTTCAAATGAAATCCGCAACCAACTATTTAATACTTAAACTCATTTGGGATTTCAAATGAAATCCGGAACAACCATTTTGACACTTAAACTCTTTTTAGGATTTCAAATGAAATCCAGAATAAAAGGTTTTAATATGACTAATGTAGGTTAAAGTCTAAACCAAATGATATCACATGATTTCTAAGGATGCCTTAAAACTTAAAAGTCCTCAACAATTTAGTACCATTAATTTGCGAAGCGAGGGGATGTTGGGTAGATCTACTGAGGGTTTAACAAACCCTGCTCCGCGGTACACAAATGTGTAGCCAACCGGTTGGAGGCCGAACGGAGTTCAATATCAGCCTATTTTAGTTGTGGGTCCCATGAGGAACACAACTGGAGGCACAAACCATCGGCAAATGCCGAACTCTGTTACGTCAGCTTTGGTACGAACTTCCTTAGTGCATGGAAACCGGATTAGCTACCCGCGATATCGATTGACCGCTTTAATCTTTACTTAACTAGTGCATATTCGATAATTCAGCACTTGGCATTGTTTTGCAAAACTATTACTTGTTTATATGTTGATACATACGCTTATGAGACCGGGCCACTGCATGACATGCCCACTGTGAACTCACCAACCGTTAGGTTGACACTTATGTGGTTTTCACTTTTGCAGATCGCTGAGGAGTATCCACCGGAGGTTGGCATGGCACCCGGAGTTACTTATTTCATTTTGAACTTAAATTTGGGAATTGAACAACAATTTATGTTTTGTAATTTAAGCACGTGGTTAGTGCTAAGATACTCATGTTTTTCTTTCCGCTGCAAACTCTTAAACTGTTTTATGATGAATGTTTGGACTTTACTCTGATTCGTTTAGTATTTGTAACTAATGGTTGTGGTCCTGGTTTGCTCGCACCCCTTAACGGTATGAACTCCGTTAGTGGTTAATTTGGGGGTGTGACATTGTCGATGAAAAGAGGACATCAAAAAGATTGGCACGCGCGACACGAGTATTAACATGATAAGGTTGAAAATCAAGCTGAGGTTCAGCTACACGTGATATATGACCGCCCATATCACTTTTGGCGAAAAGCCAAATTTGGTGCGAAGATCCAACAAAATGAGAGTATACACGAGGAGGTTTTGATAGTCGAAGGGTTCCCTGCAGGGATATGCATATCATCAAGTATGGAAGGAGCAAATCTAGGATGAAGAGTGCCAATAGTTTGCTTCGTAAAGTCAAGTAAGGGCGTGGGAAAATCCAGCGTATGGTAGTCGCAATTACATGTTCCAAAGTGCAACACGAGAGCTTAGGATATCAATCTTAGTGGATGTAAATGATGTAATAGGTAGTTATACAATTCAGGGGAAGAATAATCCAGCAGCCTTAAAAAATTGGCAAGACATTCATATAAAAAGGTGTTTAGGTAAACGTGTTGATGGTTGCAAGATTTGATAAGTAAATATCTCGTTACGAGAGATTGTCTGGGCTTATGTACACAAGAATGTCAAATTTCCTTAGTGTTCTCATGCATCAGTAGATATGAATCGTTCTCGTCAGGATCTTGGTTTAAATGGTTTTCAAAGGTATGATGAGGTACGTGTGCGAAATAAAAGTGTGTCTTCGAAACACATAGCATCGAGATATTCAAAAATGATTACCGGCTTTAGATGAGGGTAAACATGTAATGTTGTTAGGGTTTACTGAGGATGTACTGTGGATGAAGCTATTAAATCGGGTGTAGAATATAAAAGGATCGAAGGCTTCTATCACTTCACTGAATGCTCAGAAGTTTATCCAAAATACAGTTGGTTCTCAAAAGTGTTATCATTTACGCGGGAGTAAAATTACTCCTTGACGCATGCTTCTAGGTGCTTGAGTTGATCATTAGATCATTCGCCATTTGATTAGTAATAGACATGGATTTCTGAATGAAAGTTATCTAGAAAAGAAAGAGAAAGGTGATGGGGATCCATATACTTACAGACTATCGTGCGTCCCTAAGGTTGAAGTTGTTAAAGTTCTTCTAGGCATACAACCGCCTATTGTTCATCGTAGATATTGCCGTGATAGGAGTGTTAACAAATGGGGGAAATTTTGTATGGATAACTTGGTTTAATACTCTCCAAGAGAGGATTAGTCATTCGATCTTAAGAATCTTGGTGTACTCAGAACGTGAGAAGGAGGGATAACAAAGTCAACAGTTCCATTAACAATAGATTAGAAGGGGTTCAGGAAGTCATTTCACTAACATTACCCCATCGGGACAATCATGATCATACTGAGGTACGTAGCTTGTGAGATCATGAAGAGATTTTTGACAAATTGTGGTTCGCACAAGGAATATCAGAGAATATTTATCGTGAGAGGGAAAACTTCAAAAGAGTCTTCTGCCAAATGACATGCTTCAGTGTTCGGCTCACCCCTTTTCGCTTATCCGATGCTGCCTCGTTGTTCGTTAGTTTAAACTTTTTCTACTCGTTGTATGGTGGTTAGGGTTCTAGGAATGGATCTGGCAGTTAAAGCCGTAAAAAACAATCATTGTTACGGAAGAGTTGTAATCGAAGTGAACGAGTGAAACGATGCCATACGAGGACCAAAATTTGCAATACGTTGCTAAGGTCATGAGGTTTTAAAATAGGAAATTGTATCCATTATAATCCCCTTCTTACCAAGTAGGATTCTCCAGGATTTCCATACAGTGCAAATTACATTTACGTGTGCACCCGTAATGGTAATTTACATTGTATGGTCACCCTAGTTCATCTTACTTTAGCTATCAGGTATGGTGAAGTATAGTTGTGATATCCATGAGATGGGTATCAAGAATGTGGTCACTAACCCAAGGTTATCTGACCGGAATCATTAGGAAGACAAGTTCCAAGAATAGAATATTTTAGAGTGTACCACTTGTACGTGTCAATCAGGAATTTGTTTCAACAAGTTTTTTTTGAATGGGGCATATCACCATGACCCTAGCTAGCTCAAAGATATAGACGAGTTATCACACATACCGCTTTGATTACAAATCTAATAAATAAATAAAATATCAGCCGCCCCACATCAGGTACCGTTCAGATCATAAGAGTTGTACTCAAGTTGTATTATTACAATGAAATGATGCATTAGAAACAAGAAAAACAGAGCTTAAAAGATCAGGGAAACTGTGAAAAACAATCACGATAACAAAGGCAGACACAAGTGCCCTATGGGCAACCACTAGAATCAATATAATGCTGCCTTTACTGAATCCGCATGATCGCGCCATTAGCACGTTATGATGATGTTGTCAGAACAGAAGAGTTCGGTTATGTATGAAGGGCAGGTATAACCGAAACCTCCCAAGTTTGGAGAGAATTTAAGAACCGAAAGAGGTATTACACCATCTTCCCTAAGTAAGCCTAAGCTCATAGTTTGGGTACTACGCCCCTTTCTAGTCTATATAGTCCCGAGCAGAGCAGAAATCGGCTCGTCATGAATAAGGTCGTGATCTTCTAGTCCAACTCAACGTCTTATCGCATGGATATGAAGTAGGAGGCACACGTTTTAGAGATGGTGGAGACGACTCAAGAGTAACCAACTTTCTTGCCGTGAGTACAAAATGTTAAGTGATGAAAAGACCATACAGTAACCAGGTGTGTTTTGAGAGAGAGTATCACGATGCATGAGGAAAACGTTTGAGTGTGCAACTAATGCAAAACAGTTACAATCTAAGACCAAAATTTTAGTTCGCTGTAACCATGGGCTCTGATACCAATCTGTCACACCCCCAATTTCCACTGAAGGAGTATAACCGTGTGGGGCGTGACAAACCAGAATCCCATTCCATTAGTTAAACCAAACAACCATCAAAGATAAAAATGTTTGCCTTTCATTTGTATAAAATAGGAAAAATTACATGAAATAATCCTAACTTTTCCTCGTTCGCAAATAATAATCCCACCTTCCGAAATTGCAAGGGGCAGTCCCACCTTGTCATTATTTTGCAACGAACAGTCCCGCCGTTAAAAAAAACTAACGGCGTTAAATCTTGTTGACGTGGCACCACCCCACCACCAACAGCCAGCACCGGTCGTCTTCTCCGGCGACCTCCGGTCTTCTCCGGCCACCAGCCACCACCATCTCCGGTCGTCTTCTCCGGCCACCAGCCACCACCATCTCCGGTCGTCTTCTCCGGCCACCAGCCACCAACAAAAACCCAATTAACCAACCACCTTCAAACTAACATATCTTCTTCAAATCTTGACGAAAATCGATTCCGTAAATTGCTACAAATTCGTGACGACGAGAGGATTCAAACTAGTACCATAGTTGATATGTTTTGATGAGGTTTGAGCATCGAACGAGTATCTCTGACGAACTAAGTTTTTTGTGAAATTAAAATCTTCTCAAATCAACACCAAAACACGTTCTGATTGTTGCAACAGATTTGTGTGATAAAAACGAGTCTATTGGTACCAAATTCATACGATATGGTTGAGTATTTCTGAAATCACCATTGAAGAACTTGGAAGAGCAAGTTATTCGGCCTTCAAAGCTTAACGGAACATATCAAGTATGGTGCTAGATTTGTTCGTCTAGTGGATACGAGTTCAACGCATTTCTCGGATTCGATTTCGTCAATTTTTCATCAAGATATGCTTGATTGAAGTTGGTTGGTTGTTTTGGGTTTAGTTCGCCGGAAAAATCGTAGGTCATCGGAAAAATCACAGGTCGCCGGAGTACATAGTATTTAACGCCGTTAGTGTTTTTTAACGGAGGGACTGTTCGTTACAAAATAATGACAAGGTGGGACTGCCCCTTGCAATTTCGGAAGGTGGGATTATTATTTGCGAATGAGAAAAAATTGGGATTATTCATGCAATTTTTCCTATAAAATAAGATTTTACATTGCGGAAGCATAAACAAAACATTTCCAATTGAAACAAAGTAATTTATACAAAAACTATGACAGAGTTAGAGGACTCATGCATGCATACTCGTGATACTCAAACACCTGCGACCTGAAAGAAACATGTTAAGAAAAAGTATCAACCAAAGGTTGGTGATTTCACAGGTTTTGATATTCACATTAAAGTTTTTCAGTCTATGGACCCAACAGTTATACATCCCATAAATAAGTTGTAAAGTTTATACCATATTTCCATATCGTAGGTAGTGAGCCTAAAGTTTCATGTCACCTAGATAGTTCGTAACCGAAGCTAACTGAAAGTGTGTAGGAAAGTTCCTTACGTGATTTTCCTTCCCCGTATTTTCTCCCGAAACAATGGTATGTTAGGCTAATATTGTTCTCAGTCCGACCACTAGTTGGGTGGTGCATAACATGCCCGCTGAGAAGGCATTGTCAATCCCAGTAGTACTACTCAACATTACCTCGCTATCCCCATATTAACGGTCGGATTTAGTAAGGACTTTAGTTTTGTTTCTGTTTACCAATCTAGTGCATGTGATATGTTCGAAATATGAAAGCTGTCCAAAAACAGTAAATAAGTTTTGCATGTTCTCTCCCCCAAAAGAAAAGAAAAGAAGTAAAGTGGGGTCGTGAAACTCCCCTTCGGGTGCACTGCTACTAACCGCACATGAACAAGTGTGAATCTTTTACGCATGACCTAATATATGTGTATATTAAGGTCGATTAGAGTTTATCTCAAAAGTGAACTGATTAAGCACAACCAGAGTGTGCGGAAATTTCTTAACGACTTAGAGAATCAGAATAGAGGAACACATGATCGACACAAAATGACCCGAGGACACGTTGGTTGATATGTTATGTGATTAATGTCATTTGTAACTATTGATACATGGTCTTAGATCGTCATGTGAAGTATCGAATACAATACAAATCACACAAGATTGCTGAGGTCTGAGCTTAGGCCGAACCTAGAGTTCAGACATGGCCAAACCTTGGGCCGAACCTGAGGTTCGGACTAGCGGGTTTCAGCTTGTATAAATAGGATGTCTTGTATAGATTTTATAAGTTTCTTAGTCATATTCACTTAGTGTACTCTGTGGATCTCTGTGGTTAATACAAAGCATATTTGTATTTATTCTCTGTGTTTTACTCGTTTACTTTGATTTCATTACGACTAAGTAGAAGATCCACACGCTCAAGCAATTTCAAGTGGTATCAGAGCATTTGGTTTGCTCTACTAGTCGGAAATCATTGTTTTTCGGAGTTTTGATTCAAAATTCTCATTTTTTGCTAAAATGTCAATCATTTTTGAGTTCGTTTGATCTTCTCCAGTGTGCTTCTAGTCAAAAATTCATTTCTATTTCATTTCTATTGAGTTTATCTGAATTCCTATCGAAAACTCCAGTCCAAAACACTGAAAATCGAGAAAATGGTGTCGAGTGAAGTTTATCTCGTTTAAGGGTTCGGACACGTTCGGTGTAACCGCTCCGAACTCGAAGTTCGGACGGAGATCAGCCACTTTCTTGGTTTGGTGAGAATTCGGTGCAAGTTCGGTGAGAGTTCGGTCTTCATTTGGAGCTAGTTCGGTGTTGATTTTATTCTTTCGTCCGAAGGTCAGGTTCGGTGAGAGTTCGGCGAAGCTCAATTTCGGAGGAAGTTCGGCGAGAGTTAGGAGGTAGTTCGGAGTGAACAGTAACTAGATTTTTCAAAATGTCAGATTTTCAAGCGTTCGCGGCTATTCAAAATTCGGTTCAAGCTCGATGCAATTGATGATGAATTATGATAATGAAATCGAAACAAGTCCAAAAGTTCCTAAATTGCTCAAATTGGAGGATTATCATAGTTGGGTTACACGGTTTGAAGCATATGCCTCGGCGAATGATATTGATATGTGGTTATCATATTCTGATCAATATGTCTATCCTAAGGGTGAAGATGGGGAACCAATTTTTCAAATGAAGCTTTCCGGTGAACAAAAGAAAGTATATCAAGCTGAGAAGAAAGCCTATGGTACATTAACGATGGCATTGCCAACAGAATTATTATATCAATTTTCAAGTAATTACACAGCAAAGAGTTTGTGGTATGCTCTAGAAAAGAGATGTGAAGGCAATGATCAATACAAGAAAAGTCGACAAAAGGTGCTGAAGAAGGAAATTGATAGTTTCAAACATTATCAAAATGAATCGATTCCAAATCTGATTGCAAGGTTTGCTCATTTAATGAGTGAAATGAAATTGGTGAACCTTACAAAAGATGAAGCTGATAAGTAAGACAAGATCATGGAAGCCCTACCAGAGAAATGGGAGAATTATGTGATGATGGTTTCTCATGATAAAGATTATTCAAAAATGTCTTTGTAAAACCGAGATATGATCTTACTACTTTGTGTATCAATCAATCATAGTAAACACGGATGTAAATAAGAGAATTGTATTGAATTACTTGAAGAATACAATGAACTCTCTCTATTTCTCTCTCTGGAACACACACACAGAAGGGGAAGAATGACAGAAGAGTTAAGCTATAATTCTAACACACGCTATTTATAGTTAGTGACATACAAGCCTACGTACCAACTGACGTACCATTTGGTACGTGCGTACCAAATGGTCCGGCGTACCAGATGGTATGTCACCTAGAATGTTGTCACTACAACTCATAGACTCACTCTAATCTAGATACAATACACGAGACACATCATAGCGTAGATATATGCTCTAACAAACTCCCCATTAACGTGTAGTGTATCTATAGTCTAACTAAACTTCAGTCTTCAATCTTCAACATTTCTGCATCCGATCTTCAACTTGAAATCTTGTCAGAAATAGAGCTTGCATGGCTGGATCACTCTTGAATCATCTTTGGTCTTCAAGATCCACTTGTGAAAGATACATCAAACTCCCCCTTTCACCATGCTTTAGTCTTGACACACAGATAACCTGCAATTTCCGAAGACAAAAACGCGGTTTCCTTTTCTTTGGAAAATTAATTTAATCTTGGTGCAAAACTTCTCTTCGAGAATCCAAGATAGGTTTTTGAAATTTGATTTCGTATCAATGTACCATCATTTCCCAATCATGTCGGGATCAATTTCTCATTTTTCAATGTTTTTGTATTTTTTCATTTTTCTCCCCCTTAAAATGAATACTCTATGTTTGGATTTTCATTTTAACAAAAACACAAAGACACTATTTTCGGTAATTTCAATTTTTTCCCCCTAAACTACATACGAAGTGCATAAAAGAAAGAAAATTGACCTCTCGACATGGATGCCTTGCAGTTTTAGCTTTCAGAAAAATTGCAATTTTGAAATTGATATCACATGTAATTTAACTTAAATCAGCAGAATACTTCTCCATCAGCAAATTTTCAATCACCGATAGATCTTCTAAAAGTAGTTGCACACTGGTCAAACATGTCAGTTTATAAATGACCCGAAGCGAGTCACTTCTGGTCGACCAGTATCTTGATTTCCTTTCGAAACCACTTTAGGTCTCCAAATTTGTTGTTTTGGTAAATCAGTATCTGATGAACCAGTCACAGTCGATTGTGACGAACAACCTACATATGGAATATTTTGAAAACGAGAAATAAAGCTTCCTTGAGTTTTGAAAAATGTAGGTTGTGAATATTCACCAAATACTCTGCCATATTCATCAATGAATCGTTGTTTGGCAGATTTACCAACAAATGGAACCTTTTGTCTTCTTTGTGTAGAAGCAGCAGAAACCAGACAATCTTGTGCCATATGCCCTTTTTGTCGGCAATTGTAACACAAGCGATTGTTTACATTTTTCTTCTTTGGAACCTGCAAAGCTTCACAAAAATATTCATCTCCAAAATGATCATAAAAGGAATCGAAACCTGATATCGATGATCATGAACCCATTTCGAAGTCGGGTTCTTTGCAGTAGAATTTGAATTTCCAGAAGAATATTTGGCTGTTTGTTTCTTCTTGGTATTTGGAGCAACATCAGTTTTGATAAAGACCTCAGCAACTTTCTGAGAATCCACACAGTGAAGTGAATACTCCTTATCAGAGAATATCTGATCTGAACCTTTGAGTTTATAAAATCTCTCAGGTTGAACTTTGTCAGCTTCAAACACATCCTTCTTGACTTGCTTCTGATTTACTTTCTTCAAATTCTGTTGCTATTGAACCTTTGAAACATTCACTTTAACCTGTTTCTTTTGAAATCCGAAACCTGTATGTTTTCCAGAAACCTTTTCTTCTGAACGAGATGTTTTATGCCCAGTCTTTGCAAGACAAGAGAACTCTGCTTTGATCTTGGTAATATCCTTGGGAGCATCAACAATAGTTTCAACAATATCAGTTGTGGAACTTGCAGATTTATCTTTACCATTAGATGAAGAACCAGACACAACCTTTGTAACTTTAGAAGTTTCAGCACTCTTGCCTTTGTTCGCTTTCTTTTCTTCAACCGATTTGGAACCAACAAACTCCGAATAATCACATGTCTTAACCTTGTCTTCCACATGAATTCCTTCTTTGAGACTTCCTGGTGGTGACACGGTTTTGTGGAACATCTTCTCAAAGTTGTCATCATTGACCAAGAATTGTAAAAGATTGTTAATTAGTAACATTGTTCAAAAGACGTTTTGAATCAATGACTTCGACTTTCAGACCAGAAATCTTTTGTTGAGCCTCAGCCAACTCCTTTTCGGTTATAATCAACTTCTTTGCCACTTTATTAGTTTCATACTTTTGCAAACGTAACTCATCTAGTTCAGCCCACAATTCCTTCAGCAGCTTATCTTCATTTCTTTTCTGAATATCTAAATTTGCATTTTGCAACTTGTTTACTCTAACCAACTCCCTCTTCTCATCAAGTAACTTTTCCATATCAAGTTGATAAGATTGAATCTTAGTAGCTTGATCATCAGAAAGTTTAGTAAGAGTATCAAGTCTGGACTTTGATTTGTCAAAAAGATTATGAAAATCTTTTGTAGCATCCTCAGCTTCATCTTTCCATTTCTTCAATTCCTTGACTAATTCAGCCTTTTCTTCAGACAACTTTGTAATTTGTTGTTCAAACTCTTGTGTAACATATTGAAATTTTGATTCTTTCTCAACAACCTCTGCTTGAAAATCTGAAAACCTTTATGTCTGAGAAGAGAATTCTTGAATTAGATCTTCTAACTTTTGTTGTTCATTTTCCAATTCATCTATCCTTCTATTATTTTCCTCGATCAACAACCCATTTTCCTTTATCAATCCTTGAATCTTCTTGTCTTTTTGAGAACAAAACTCACAAACAGATTCATAGCCACTATTTCCAGAACCACTTATTTTATTTCAGATTCAGAATCAGTTACTTCTACTTCATCATCACTATGAACAACTTGAGCAATCAGAGCCCGAAATGCAGACTCATCAGGTTTATCAGCAGCCCAATCATAATCTACATACCAGGGTTTTGATGCAGAAGTAATAGCAGTTAAAGCAATTGGTTGAGAATCATCAGAAGTTCGTCCCCAGTTATATTGTTTATCAACTTGAGAAACTAAAGCTGTTGGAGGCTTGGATGAAGATGCATTTGTTTTTGAACATTCACGAGCAAAATGTCCAAAATTAGAACATTTAAGCATTTTGCCTTTGATTTATCTATTCCAACCTTGCTATCCGGATTTAAACTTTGAAATCCTGTCTTCTTTTTGAATCTTTTAACTCTTTGAGCTAACATTGCCAATTGCCAATTTGATATCCATTTGTTCAAGATTATCAGGATCAATCTGATCAAAATCTTCTTTAATCAAATTAGATGTTGTCAAACCACCATTCAGCAATCCATAATATGAAGATAAAAAGGTTGAAATTAATGCCAAGTGCTCATCCGGTGTTTTTGCTAAAAATGAAGTCTGACTTGAATGATTTGGAATAGTGAAGTTACATCCTCTTGATGAATTTCCAGAATTTCCTGATCCATGACCAACAACAAAAGCTGTTTGAGGTGGATTTGATGAATCAACACCAAATGATCTAGACTTTGCATTGATACTTGCAGAATTTTGACCATGATACAATTCAGGATTTTGGAATTGAGCAGTTGACTTGTTTGAGGTCATCATTTCCATCTCTCTAGCATGAAGCTTTCCGGTTAAATCATGAAATGATAATGCAGAATATTCTTTATCATGAGTAAGCAATAACACATAATTTTCCCACTTTTCCGGTAATGCTTCCATCAATTTCACTTTCAATTCCTCCTCGGTCTTTTCAATTTTATCCACTTTCATCTCACTAATTAGATGTGAAAACCTTGAAACAAGAGCAGAAATATTTTCTTTTTCATATTGTTGAAAATTTTCAAATTCCTTGTTTAACACTTTTCGTCTACTCTTCTTATATTGGTCATTGCCTTCACATCGAGCAGATAAAGCATCCCATAACTGTTTAGCTTTCTTACAAGTGCTGAATTAATGCAACAGCTCAGTAGGTAGAGCCATGGTAAGATAACCATAAACTTTTTGTTCAAGCTTATAACTTTTTCTTTCATCCTTATCAAAATCTTGAATTTCTTTATACTCTCCATATGCAGTTGGACGTACATACAACTTTCGAATCGGAATCCATAAATCAATATCATTTGTGCTGATGTATGCAGAAAAACGTTGCTTCCAATTGTGACAATCTTCTAACTTTAACAGCTTAGGAACTTTCTGACTTGTTCCTATTTCATTATCAAAATTGAGCATAGCTTGTACCGTGCTATGCATAGCCCCAAACGCTTGAAAATCAGACATTTTTCCACCGAGAACGATACTTCAAAACTTCAAACTCAAAAACGAAGGTGTTTGAATTTGATTTTGAAGATCAACCTAGAACGAACAATGTAGATCTCGTCAAGACGATCGATTTGAGTACTTATGGCTCTCGAAGCGATTTACGATGCAAAAGTTATGACACTTTGAAGGAACTGCCAGCGGACCAGATTTCAGCGGACCAGATTCCAGCGGACCAGATTTCAGCAGACCAGATTTCAGCAGACCAGATTTGGTACGGCGGACCAAAATGGTACTGCGGACCAAAATGGTACGGCGGACCACAAAATAAGTGCCACGGACCAACTTGAAGATTGCCTAGCGGACCAGCAGCGGACCAAATTTTCTTGAGACGGACCAGAAATGTAGCACGCTGATTTTGACAGATTTTCACGAATTTTGACAATTTGGACTTGAATTTGCTTCAGAAAGGTGCGAAAACTCACTAGGAACACTCAGAAATCATTTTTTACCTCGGAAACACTCGGAATTGGAAGAATTTGATGAAAAATGAAGAAAACCCACACTTTCTCACTCTAAAAATCTGAAAATTGATCAAAAAACACAGCAGTAGAGCTACAAAATGCTCTGATACCACTTGTATAACCACTTGACGATCTTACTACTGTATGATTCGGTAATTCGGTAAGCAACGAGAAGTAAATAAAGCTTTACTTTATTGATTCACAAAGATATACAAAGCTAGAGAGAGAAAACACCTTGAACACACACAGTTAAGAATGATAGGAATGACAGACCTAACTGAACTCTCTCTAACACAAACTATTTATAGTCACTAACCAACAGGCCTGCGTACCACCCACGTACCATTTGGTACGCACGTACCATCTGGTACGGCTGACCATTTGGTACGACCAGTTGATCATCTTGACTCACACAGACGCTCTAGATTAGATATAATACACGAGACACACGTTAGCATAGAAATATGCTCTAACAGTCTTTTAATGATCTGATTCAATGAATACACGCAAGGGATATGAAGTTAACAGTGAACAAGTCACTTCCTAAGCAAGTTCAAAATCATGCAGTGTATTATGGTAATAATGATTCCACTTTGAATGCTGGGAAATCGAATATTCTTAGTTCTGCACCTCCTACAGCATTTATTGCAGGTAAATCTGAAATTCCAAGTTATTCTTCTGCTGGTTGTACTGTTTTGAGTCCTAGTTCTTCAACTCAAAGTGCATTGTCTGTTCAAACTACTGATGATTATAATGCTTTGATGTCTGCATTAGTATCTTCATATTTTGGTGTTATCACTGGTGCTGTGAATAATGCTGAATTAGCAAATGAAGATTATGATCAAATTGATTATGATCATTTAGAGGAAATGGATCTAAATTGGCAGTATGCTATGTTGGTTCGAAGGACAAAGAATTTTTTCAATAGAACTGGTAAGAAGAGACTTAATCAGGAAGGGAAGATAGGTTTGGACAAGTCAAAGGTGAAATGTTATAAGTCTTTAGTTTATGGTCATTTTCTCGAGAATGTCCAAGTTCTGCGGAAAGTAAATTGAAGACTGGTCAACATGCACATTTAGTTTTTCATCCATCAAATTAAGCTGAAAAGGTTGAGAAGAAATCTGTTACTTTTGCTCATGATTGGACCAATACATTTTTGCGTTCAAATGAGTTTGCATGGAATGCAGATTCAGAAGTTACAAAAAATCATGTTTTGACTGCTCGTCATGCTGATGATGACAACTTTCTGACTGATTCTGATTCGTATTCGAGTGCATCTTTGGTTCAAGACAATTTGCCTAAAGTTTCTGATAGTTCAAAAGTTGACTCATTTGAATGTCTTAAATGTAAGAAATTACTTCAGGAGGTTGCGAGTTTTGAACAAAGATGTCAAATGTCAACTGAAGAGATTGTGGTACTCAAGAAAGAGTTAGAAGATTTTCAAAAGAAGTATTATGAGTTGGTTCATGTTCATGAAGATATTTTGAAAGAAAAGTCTCAATTGGCTGAAGAATGTGAAAAAGCAAAAGCTGAATCTTTAGACGCAGCTCAAGATTTTGAGAATTTTTTTGAGAAAAGTTATCCAGTTCAGCAAAAGTATGAAGAAGCTACTGCTCTTATTGCTAAAACTGTTGCTACTGTTGAGAAGCTTCAAAATAAGATTTCTATGCTTCAAGATGAGAATGTTCTCTATCGTGATAAAGATGAGGTTTTGACTAAGGATGTTGAGATTTATAAGCAGAAGAGAGAGAATGTTCTTGAAGAATTATATGCAGAATGTGAGATTCAAAAGTTACAAACTTATGAATATGATGATCTCAATGAAAAGTTCATCAAGTCACAGAAAGAGGTGTTTGAGGCTCAACAAAAGATTAATGACTTGAACTTGGAAATTTTAGAGCTAAAAAGACAAGTGAAGAATTGCAATTTGTCTCCGACATTGCTAAACTTCTTATACAAACAGGATCAGAGTTCAGAAAGTTCTCAGAAGGAGAATGTTCACTCGGTTCCTCAACCAGTGGATTTGATTGAAGTTACTTCTACTCAAATTGATCCAAAAGCTAAATTAAATGATTATTCAAAATTTGCTACTCCACCCAAGAAGAAAAAGTCCAAATCTAAGAAGAAGGAGAAGCCTTTGGGTGACGCTCCAAAATTTGTTTCAAAGTCTGTGTTTCTGGAAAATGAACAAGTTTCTGATAAGGTTGCTTCGAGTTCTTCATCTGCAACCGAAGACGAAAAAGTTTTGATTAAGCAAAACAAGTTGAAGGATATCAAAGCCAAATTCACTAGTGACGCTAAGACAAGAGAAGCTTCGGGTTGTTCTTCAACGAATCAAGGAATCAAACACAAAGGTTTGGGTTATCAAGTGAAGGAAGAGCAGATTCAAGCAAAGATACCAGTGAAAGTTGCAAAAGTTCCAAAAGCAAAAGTTGCAAAGAACTCATCACCTCAGCAGGAATTTTCTTATTATTCTGGAAGATCGTCATCTTCAAGGAGTCCATTTCCTAGGTATGATTCTTCTGATGGTTTCTTTGATAACTTTGATTCTGCACATTCATCTAGTTTTTCAAAAGCAAAACGAATTTCAAGCATTTTTAGAGAACGACTTTGTTATGTATGTCGTCAACCGGGACATCTTGCTGCTGATTGTCCGATGAGTGCATATATTCACAAAACTGCCAAGTATGTGGATAACAAAGGTCAAATTTTTGATGAACCTTGGACTCCAAAGATTAACTCAACCCATAAATCATCTTGGTCTAACCCAAGTACGTCGGTTGACTCTGATTCAGGTTCAGATCAAAAATTGAAAATTTTACAAATTTGGAAACCGAAAGTTATTTCCACAGCCAACAAAGACTTTGTGGAAGACACCGGGCGACCCAACGCTGTTGAATCGGGTCGCTCCCCAAGAGACTAATGTTTTATTTGGTGTCAAACAGGTATTTCAGGAAGACCTTTCGGTGATTGGGAAATTGCTGATTGTGAAATATCTGTGCTAAATTAAACTGAATTTCAAAATCAAATATTGTTTTCAAAATGCTAAACTGAACGTATTCGTGTTGGTTGATCAATTTTTCATTTGTTTTTCACTCCGTCTCCTTTTGAGGGGGAGTTTGTTTTTGAAAATATACAAAACTATTGTGTTGTTTTTCAAATCGTAAAAATGAAAATCTATAAATAGAGTTATCATTTTTAGGGAGAGAAATTTGAAAAGGCAAAAACATTGAAAAATGTAAAAATCCAAAAACAATGAAAAAATGATAAATTGTATCCGACATGATTGGGAAATGATGGTACATTGGCTGACAGTGTCTGACTCATGGATAAAATAGATGAAAAAGCCTTAAGACCATTTGATCGATGTGTAAGGTAGGCTCGACAATTCAGAAAGTATACAAATGCGATATACACTAAATCTGATGCTTGACCTAGTGGACAACATCTTGATGCGTATCTCAAGATATATCAAGAAAAAGATATGTGAAAAGAGAAATGAGAAGTCACTGTGTATACATGTGTTCATTTTGCAAAGATTTAAACTTGTTTGATTTTCTTTATTTTGTCAAACGATCGGACTTTCTCTGCGTATCGAAAGATCGACCTGATTCTTGTTCGTTTGACGTTCTGCTTTATTTTCTTTGGTGTTTCGTATAACTCATCAGACTTTCTCTGCGCGACAGGAGTACCGACCTGATTGTTGTTGAGTTATACAACTTCAACTTGTTTTATTTTCTTATTTTGTTAAATCCTAGGCCTTATCAGAGTATCGAAAGATCGACCTTAAGGTAGATGATTTAACGTTCTTATTTCTTTTTGGATGGAACACGGTGGACTATATCATGATTACAATCATTATGTGATTAAAATCACAAATGAAATCACAAAATGTGATTAGCAAAAGCATATCTGAGTATGTCTGATAGTGTGGGGTACACCGGTCAATGCAAATTTAATCAATACTTTAACATATCCAGATGTTATGAGTATGATTGTGCCTGAGTTTAAAGTTGGACAAATTATAACTACAATCGACATGACTTATGTGCTATAATAGTCGAAATTGAAGTGTAGTTCAGCATGTTATGACCAATATGATCCCAAGTTGTGATATTTCTTACAATAGATAAAAAATAGTGTCTGATTTTGTAATGCGTTTACTTTTCTTTGTCAGAAAATACCAAAAAGAGTTTAGGTGTGTTTTGATATAAAGTTTCTAAAAGCCAAAAAGATTTTATTTCTGATTTGTTTTCGATTGATCAACACGAAATACGAAATCAATTTCAAAATCATGATATCTTGGAGTCTCAAAGAGACGTTTTGCACCAAGATTATTTATGTTGGCAGGTTTCTATGTGGATAGAGAACATCATAACTTCAAGTCTTCTAAAGACTGTTGATAAAGAGATTACACACGATGCAATATCAAGTATTCAAGATTGAGCTCATCATCAAGATCGAGGAAGAGTTTGATTGAAGATACAAGATACAAGTTTGAATAGAGGAGATGATTTGCACATGCCTAGGGGGAGTTTGTTGATATATGGTCTTAGATCGTCATGTGAAGTATCGAATACAAGACGAATCACACAAGATTGCTGAGGTCCGAGCTTAGGCCGAACCTGGAGTTCGGACATGGCCAAACCTTGGGCCGAACCTGAGGTTCGGACCAGCGTGTTTCAGCTTGTATAAATAGGATGTCTTGTATAGATTTGATAAGTTTCTTGGTCATATTCACTCAGTGTACTCTATGGTTCTCTATGGTTAATACAAAGCATATTAATCTCTGTGTTTTTCTCGTTTACATTGATTTCATTATGACTAAGTAGAAGATCCACACGCTCAAACAATTTCAGTAACTAGCATGATCCTATGTTGGTTCATAAGAAGACCACACTACTATGCACATATATATTTGACCTGACACATGCAACTATATGCATAAGGTTTCAAGCTTAGAAATAAATATAAAAGCAGTCAACAAACACGACCTACGTCACCCATACAGTGCAGAGTCGACAGGGCGGATTTGCACCGTCTTCTCATTCACATCGAGACTAGAGACTTAGGATTTTGTATGGTACAAGGTTTCACAAGTAAATCAGGTTTCACACTTTAACAATCCATAAAAATTGGTCCTAACATGCATGAGCATAAAGGTTCACAAAACATGGCACATGTTACAAGCATGCATACATTTCACTACTAGCAACTAAAATCAATAACCAGAAGTCTAACCCGCAACCAATGGATTTTGAGGGTTCTAGAACAATCGAAAGAAACATAAGACTTCAAATCTAATTTTTCAAAAAGAATCACTCAATTTCCATAAAAATTGAGTGAGTTATGCTACTTTGAATTAGACTAAAAATCTGGGTTGCTGCGGTTTAAAAAAAATGCACATGTTAACTTTGAAAGCTTATAACTTAACCAAAACATTGAGTTTGATTACCTAAATATCCAGATGTTTAATTTACTATGTTATAAACATTTTTCATATAATAAAACCCTAGCAAAACCTAACATAGCATGCTTAACAAGTTCACACAAGTTTGTAACATTGTAAAAAAAAACAGATTTGCACACAAATGTTATAGCAGAAAGTTAAGTGACCAAACGGGGGTTTTACAGGTCTATGAGTAGCCAAATTAAAGCTAATACATTGAATTAAATTCTGAAAAAATAATCACATGCATTCAACAATTATTGATCAACTTATGGTCATTGCAAGATGGTTCATTTTTCTAACAGCTTCTATCCAAAATCGTAATTTTACCAATTCATGTTTTACAAGAGTTTTGACAAGTCCATTGGCTCCAGTACGAACCTATTCCACTATATTAACATTGCATACCATTAACACTATCTAACACCGATCCATAAAGCATAGAAACACATGAAACCATCACATATTTGAGCACCCATAAACAGATTAAATCAACACCTACAAGTGTGACATTTCATAATGAAATCATCAAAAAATCCAATGTTAACTAATCGGATCGAGGAGCACATAATCAAAATAGGAAAATGATAGACAAACGAATAATAAAAAGAAGGAAGAGCGGATAATTTACCTCGAAGAAGTTTTACAAACGAGATGATGTCGAATGGTATAGCACCTCCTTGCCGAGAGCATTAATAAAAGGAATAAGTACGACACCCAAATGGGTATTGTACTTGTGGAACCACCAAAATTTGGTTATTCCACTTGTTTATACTCAAACTAGGAGTTGCAAGTTATTAGACTCCAAGAAAAAATATTTATAGATGTCCAAGAAAGCGAAATTTTATTATTTGGCAATAAGCCTCAAACACCAACCTTGTTTTCGCGATTTCTACTTCATTATAACTCGGTTTCGCGTGCGGTTTTTGCCTACTTTCCATTTTCAGATTACTATCATATGGAATAGAGTAATCCAATATTAAAGGTGTTGAGGGTTGAGCCAAAAGTTAAAGAACGGGTTGGGTTTCGAATATGGGAAGTAGGTCGATGTTACACACTAAAGGGCTTCGACCTCCATGGCAGGCCAACTACACCGAAAGTACAAGCAAAAGCCCGATTTCACATTAAAGACCTAAGCCATGGTTCAAAAGGTTTTCTAAAAATATACACTAAGTCATGCATATCTAGGAATACGCAAGGTTATAGAACATCTTTGTGAGATTACATAACGAAGTGATCACGTAACTCAGTTAACACATAAGTTCACATAAAGGCATATAACATGAGTTGTTCCATTTTTGTCTGGTAGCTTAATATTTTATTTTATTTATCAAGCAATGTTCGGGAAAGGATTTGGTAAACTAAACACACATGACATTTACATGACATGTAACATTAACTATTCAAGTTAACTGAGATAACATAAGTTATTAAAAGATAATCAAGGTTATTAACGGATTTAACTTGGAAATTACCAGTTGTCACACAACTCGTTTGATCGTGCAGTATATGCCTCAATTACCGATCCTTCCATCTTCAGATTTTCAAATTCCCGTTCCAATTTTTGATATCTATGCGGAGACAATATTCTTCCACCAACATCCTAGTGAATTCAGCCCACGGTAACGCATTCACAGCTGCCAATCCTAAAACTTGAACTTGGGTGTCCCACTAAATCATAGATATACCTTCAAGAGTTCCTGTAGCATACTTCACTTGATACTCGGCTGGATAATTACACATCGCAAATAAAGACTCAAATTTCTCCATCCACCGAAGCAAAACAACTACTCCATCTGTTCCATTAAACATATGGGGCGTGTGTCCATAAACATCATATAAGTACACCCATGCTGAACATTCAGATTAGCTTGGGCATATGCTGCCAAAGCTGCAGCCACACTTTGACAGATGATTGTGTTGAGCTGTTTTGCAGACATATTAATGCCACGACTGCGACCACGACCACGACCTGCCATTACCTTTATTCATAATATACAAAAATGATTAACATCCAAGTATTTATCATTCAAGCATAGTACAAATATTAAATGGCGAAGGAAACACATAAAAATTTAACAATAGTTCAAATAAAATACAATCACAATTGTTTCGCAACTTCATTATATTCAAATTGAGTTCCAATTTTTACATGTCCGAAATAGATAAAGACTACCATTCTTTATACAATCACAATTTTTTCGCAACTTCATTATATTCAAATTGAGTTCCCTTGGCATTTTTCATCTATGTTTACAAAATAGTATACAAAATAAACGTTTACATTTCTCAAAAGAAATCGTTACCACATATCTTATCCCCCAAAGCAATTCAAGTTAAAAAGTGGGGTCGTGAACTCACCTTGGGTGCGTAATAGTAATCCGAATAGTCAAAGCTGACAAAAGATGGTGAATCTCTCTAGATTTCACCTAAGACACATAATAGTGTGAGTGTTTGGCCGTGTTGATCAACTGTCCCGATATACGCGGATGAAGGACAAGTTGACTTGATACAACATTATAAATTAAATTAGTTTTTCTAATATTTATCCAAACACGTATATCACATTTAACATGTTACATAGCAACCGATATTCATGCGTCGCAGTTTATTACAAGTTATCCTGCGTGTATGATGTAGGATCGAGGGGTCATTCTTACAAAGTCTTGTCGTTCCCATCGAGGAAAGAGACTTAGGATTTATATACAAGTATAACTCATAATAAATTTGACCTAACGCACATAAACAAATAGCAAGTATTTACAAGTTCATACGCAAGCGTTACATAAGTATTATTTTTCAGGTAAATATATATTTATCGCATTTAAGCAACGTTCATGCCAAAACCATATTGTTATCACATATTAAGCATAAGAAATTCATGTTAGCATATTCCAAGCCATATCAAGCATTCATAATAGCATGCATACACATCATATCAACTTACGATCATGTTTCGTAAGATTAAAATATATATTTAGTTAAGTATATTGTTTTTCATGCAATCAAATGCAAGACCACATCTTTGTCACCCAATTTGCATTCTAGAACACAAATCATGCAACTTTATCATAGATCGAAAATCAAACAACCATCTTTACCCTAGATCTATCATGCATGAACGTAAAGATGTTAGAGCAAAAACAGAGTGTCTTGTGTGATGTATCTAGATAGAACGTGTTAGTTAATAGAGTTAGTGGGATGTTGTTAGGCTACCAACAAACTGAGCAGCGAACCAAGAAACAAACTGTTGGATTGTTGCTAGTCCAGTTCGTAGGGAGAGCAGAGTCTATAAATAGCTAGATGTGTTGTGATAACACATAGTAGAGAGTGTTTTTCTATATGAGAGCTGTGTGTTTCTGAGTGTCTGAGTTCAGGGACTTCTTGTATTTATTTTCTAGGTGAAATCAATACAAAACATTATTTACCTCTTGTTTCTCATTGACTTTAGCATGTCTTGATCACGATCAGTAGACGATCCATCCACTCATGCACTTACAAAAGATCAGATTTTCATTAAAGATTTCACGTAAATTTTACAACTTTATTGCATGACAACCCTAGATATAACATTATCCAGCATCCATGACATGAATCAAGCTTCAAGATTACACCTTTACCACTATGCATGCATGCGAAAACCCTATATCTACCATGGATCATCATCATTAAAATAAAAATCACATTTTTGTTTCCAAGATTCAAACTTTCTCATCACAAATCTAGACTATGTAAGAAAGTTTCATATCATCATCAAAGAAACCTAGATCTAGCATAAAGTTGGAAACTTGCTGACTTTTAAACAAAGCAAAGCAAAGGAAACAACATACCGATGATAAAGGAACATCCGGGAACAAAAAACAAGCACGGATCTTTATCTATCACACCAATCTTTAAGTATTTGGAACAAAGATGATTAAGGACATATTTTTGAGCTGATGGGACATATATGAGAGGAGCACACATGTAAAAATGAGGCTAATTAGTGGGATTTTAGGGTTTTTTTCTCATCTAATGGGTTCGCCCAGCTCTGCTCCACGTTTGACTTTTGTTGTCCGCAACCCATTTTCTCCGTTTTTCGTGTTTTTTGTCATCGTTTTCCATGTTTTCACACATTATTAATTCACCAATATTTTTATCACAATGAATCAAATAAAGTCAAGTATAAAGATGTCATATATCATAAAACGGTTGCACAACTAAATTCACGCAATAGTTTCCCACGTACGTAACAACATGTATCTGTTTTTACTTAATCACCAATGTTTCAAGACTCAATCTTGTGTGTAATGTTTGTGAGGTGTTTCAAGGCTACTAGACTCATCTAATACCTTAATTGACATACTACGCATATATACGTGATTCCCGGTTCGCTGATTTTTATCAGTTCGTATCAATATTTGCTATGGGATTTACCCCACGGGTCAGATTATCACATTCTCTCCCTCTTAAAGAATTTTCGTCCCAACAATCAAGTTCGGAACCACGTTACCAAGAATATAAGATTCACAAGTTAAGATCGCAACCCTGTTGCTAAAATCTAACCTCGTTGCAGAGAGTTAGGAGTTACAGTTTAAGCATTTGATTCAAAAGTAAAGATCACAGTTTAACAACTTTACTCGAATATAAGAAAAAATTTTCAGATTATCTCATCAGCCTTCCCTTTAGGAAAGTTCGTCCTAAAATTTAAGAGTTACCTTATCTCGATTCATTATCTCTATGGGCTCCTCTATGAAACGCAGCTTCTCATGGATCTCTAACTCCTCGAGTGGAACCACAAGCAACTCGTCCGATAGAAATTACTTTTCTAACACCTCGACTAGAAGCACAAGGGGACTCGTTTGATAGACATTTCTTTTGATTAGAACATGGAATATTGTTAGTGCATAATCTGTGTGCCGTATGATATATCAAGTCATGATGTAATAGTTTCTTGAGTGTTCGGAGTGAGTCGATGTATTTTGTACTTGAGAATGAGAGTCACCGAACGAGTGGAGAATGACTACCAAATGAGATCATTCGGTGGGCATCTCATTCGGTGGGAGCTCTGCTATAAATAGCAAGCTCATTTTCCACATTTGGAACTTTTGGAGAGTTGATTTTTCACTCAGTGAGTCAGTTATGTGTCCTTCTCATTTGGTCATCAATAAGCTCATCAGATATTTACTTTATTGTCAATCTCTACACTTGAAACACGGAACAAGATTCTGCCACGGAAACTACAAGTGGTATCAAAGTTTTTGGTTGAGAGTCACCGAACGAGTGGAGAATGACTACCAAATGAGATCATTCGGTGGGCATCTCATTCGGTGGGAGCTCTGCTATAAATAGCAAGCTCATTTTCCACATTTGGAACTTTTGGAGAGTTGATTTTTCACTCAGTGAGTCAGTTATGTGTCCTTCTCATTTGGTCATCAATAAGCTCATCAGATATTTACTTTATTGTCAATCTCTACACTTGAAACACGGAACAAGATTCTGCCACGGAAACTACAAGTGGTATCAAAGTTTTTGGTTGCCGTGTTCAATGAAAAACTTCAAGTTTAGAGCATTTCGAAATTTTAGTTTTCAAAAGTGCAACTTCTAAAATCCTAATCCGATTAGGTTATGCTAAATATGATTTAGATCATCTTTGCTGAAATCATTTTCTTAAAATTAAAGAAATCAGTGATTTTTGGTTAAAAAATGAGTCACCGAATGAGTTTCTGAGTCATTCGGCGTTCATCCGATCATCATCTAGTATACATTCAGCAGTTGATAATCTTCATTTTCTGGTCATTCAGTCTCATTCGCTAGTGTTGGTTCATTTTCTGAAATTTTCA
>JBCNJP010004669.1:0-23045 GCA_039602395.1 Deinandra increscens subsp. villosa | reverse complement strand
CGGCAACGTTGCAAGCTGAGAAGAATGTTATAGTACCAAATTCGAGGTTATTTTCTGAACCTGAATCATCTGGTAAGAAAACGCAGGAGGAAGATGGTCCAGGTACTGGTTCGTCAAAACGTTTTATTCTGGTCAACAAAAATGGTGGAAATAGAGATTCATATGCGACAAAATACGATGATTTAGATGAATTAGATGTTGAATTCTTATTACGAAACAAGGAATTATTGTTACAGTTGAAGAAGATATAGTTATGAGAGGATTTGCAGAAGATAGAAGAGGATGCAGTACGAAAATATGGAGAACGCAAAAGTGCAGAGTTAGTGAAAGAATGGGATGATCAAATACAGCAAAAGGAGTATATGCATGAGGAAGATGATCTTGTACGAACACTGGATAAACACAATGTTAACAAGTTTGCTACGATGAAAGGTACATATTTTTTATAAACTAACCTCTCAACATGATAATATGAACGATTAAATACGATTATAATCTAACCAATTTTCATCATAAAGTCATTTATTATAAATAAATATTTTGTCAAAGTAATATACATATTTAACTTTATACATCTTATATTACAAGTTTTTATATTTGTGAAAAAATATATGATAAACAGATGTAGTGATACCATACATTCCTCAATCAATGAGGTCACATTCGAAGTTTTCATTATGGATCTCTGAAGCGGTTTTTCCAAAAAAGTTAAAATTACCTTCGGTTGTGAGGAAATATGGAGGTTTGACTGATCCGGATGACCATATTTTTGAGTTCTATTCTGCGGCTCGTTTAGAGCAATGGTCTGAGGAGATATGGTGTCACATGTTTGTTCAAACTTTCACTGAGATAGCTAGAGTTTGGTTTGATTCCTTACCAGCAGGAGAGGTGGATAGTTTTGAAGACTTAAAAAATAAGTTTTTACGTCAGTTTAATCAACAAAAAAGATGTATGAAAGATCCGACGGAAGTGCACAATATTCGGCGGAAGGATAATGAGTCAATAGAAGATTTCATTACAAGGTTTAACAAATAGAGTATGGGAGTCGAGGGTGCTGGTGATCAATTGCGGATATCTGGCTTTTGTCATGGGGTAAAGTGTGCCCAACTTGTGGAAAAGTTACATGAAGACTTGCCAAGGTCAATGGATATATTAATGGATAAAGCAAGAGCATTTGTCAGAGGTAAAAACGCATGTGCTTACTTAAGCAATGTTAATGGTGGATCTGGGCAAATGCGACAGAATTCTATGGTTACTGGGCGTACAAATGGAGGACCAGTAAGGGCAATGGGTCATTTTTCACAAAATAAATGGGCGAAAGGTTTCCATTCAAGAGGAAAAAATTTTGGTGGATCCTCAGGACATGCGCATGGGGATTATAAAGGAGCAAAGTTGATAGAGCTGGTTAAAACTCCCACGCAGATTTTGACAACAGAAAAAGTAGATTTACCCGCACCACCAAAGATGCGAAATGCACCCACAAGAAATTTGGATAAGTATTGCGAGTATCATAAGGACAGAGGTCACACTACAGATACATGTTGGACGTTAAAAAAGGAAATTGATAAAGCCGTGAGATTAGGAAAGTTAGGGCATTTGGTGAAGGTAATTAGGAACAATTTGCCAGGAGGGGATGCACCCGTGATCAATATGGTGCAATTACAGGGGTCGGATCAGTGTAGGAATGTCAGAGGAAGGAGTAATAAGCAAATAGATTGGAAGTATCAGGAAATAACTTTTCCTCCTATATTGGAACAGATGGCAACAGAGGAGCCAGTAATTGTGTCCGCAAGAATTGGGGGGTTCATGGTTAAGAGAATTCATGTGGATTGTGGAAGTGCAACATAAATTATGTACGAACAGTGTTTCCGACAGATGGGGCCTACCACATGTGCGCAGTTGCGGTCAACAACGATACCTTTAGTGGGATTTGCAGGTGAGGTAGTTAAACCAATTGGAGAAATAACTTTACCTATGGTTTTTGGGAATGGTTTACAGATGCGACAACTGGAAGTTACGTTTTTGGTAGTTTCGGCTTCATCAGTACATAATGTTATTTTGGGAAGGCCAGTGTTGAGAAGATTAGGTGCCGTGATATCTGTGATGCATGGAATGATTCGATTTCCAACACCAGGGGGGAGTTGCTACTTTGTCAGCAGATCCTGGGATACATGTATACAACGTGAATATCCACTCATGTTTAGATAAGGTCGATAAGGATGAGATAGGAAAAGAAAAGTGGGTGATCAACTCAAAGTTCCCAGATCAAAAGTTGCAGATAGGAACCGGTTTATCAGAAAAAGCTCGAGAAAGATTGTATGCTTTATTAAAAAAGAATGTGGATGTATTTGCTTGGGAACCGTCGGATATGACGGGGGTTCCTAGAACGTTATCTGAGCATAAGTTGGCTTTATATCCAGGAAGTAAACCTGTACAGCAGAGACAAAGATGAATGGATACCGAAAGGGCAAATGCTGTCAATGAGGAAGTGGCGAAATTAGTGGAAGCCGGAATTCTTAGAGAAATACAGTATACAGATTGGGTGTCAAATCCGGTGTTGGTAAAGAAGCCGGATGGATCTTGGAGGATGTGTATCGATTTTAAGGATGTAAATAATGCGTGTCCTAAGGACTGTTATCCACTTCCCGAAATTGATTTGAAAGTTGATTCGGTGGTTGGCTTCCGGTGGAAGTGTTTTTTAGATGCGTATAAGGGATATCATCAGATCCAAATGGCGAAAGAGGATGAAGATAAGACTGCTTTTATTACAAGAAAAGGGATGTTTTGTTATACCAAAATGCCTTTTGGTCTTAAAAATGCAGGTGCAACTTATCAACGCCTTATGGATTGGGCTTTTCAAAAACAAGTGGGTAAAAATTTGGAAGCTTATGTGGATGATATAGTTATTAAAAGCAGAAGTGAAGATGACATGTTCATGGATATAGAAGAAACTTTTGCGAAGCTTAAAGAAATAAATATGCGTTTGAATCTTAAAAAGTGCTCTTTTGGCATGAGTACCTGAAAATTCTTGGGAATGATAGTAAATGATGAAGGTATTAAAGCTTGTCCAGAAAAAGTAGATGCGATACTTCAAATGGGATCTCCAGCTACTGTTAAGGATGTGCAAATTTTGAATGGAAGACTTGTAGCATTACAAAGATTTGTATCAAAGGTAGCAGAGCGATCGTTACCATTTATGCAAGTGTTAAAGTCAAGTATTGAAAAATCAGATTTTTGTTGGACTGTAGAAGCAGAAGATGCATTCAAACAGTTAAAAGAGTTTTTGGTAACCCTTCCCACATTAACTGCACCAATTGTGGGGGAGATCTTGCAAATGTATTTGGCGGTGTCAGAGGGTGCTGTTAGTTCTGTTTTGGTTGCTGAAAGAGGGCAGAAGCAGATGCCAATTTATTATGTAAGCAAGGTTTTGAAGGATTATGAGATGCGATATTCGCTCATGGAGAAACTTGTATATGCGCTCGTTTTATCAGCCAGACGTTTGTGGCGTTATTTTCAGGCACATACAGTAGAAATCTTGACAACATCCTCTATAAATCAAGTGTTAAGGAGACCTGAGGTATCTGGGAAAATGGTAAAGTGGGCTGTTGAATTAGGGCAATATGATATCCAGTTTAAACCTCGCACAGCAATAAAGGGACAGGTAGTAGCAGATTTCCTTGCAGAAATGCCTGTTGGAAATAATAAAGTGTGTACGGCTAAAACCAATTCAAACATATCCGAGAACGCATCTAGGCAAGTGTGGAGTTTGTTTACAGATGGGTCCTCGGGAGAAAATGGTGCTGGGGCAGGTTTGTTCCTTTCTTTTTAATTCCTTATTTAAAATTTTTTAATATAAATTTTTTATGGACATAAGCATATCCTCTGTATTTGACAGGGTTGCTATTAATTAGTCCGGAGGGGGATGAGTTGACATATGCTCTCAAATTCGATTTTAATGTATCTAATAATGAGGCAGAGTATGAGGCTTTATTGGCAGGTTAATAGCTCATACATCGAAGCTGTATTTTCGATTTAAATATTAAGTAACATAAGAAGAATATGTCAGAAGGGGGTGTTGGGTAAACTAAATTTTTGTGTCACCTTTGTTATGAGTTTACAGGTTTGCGACTGGCAAAAAGGATGGGTGCTGCTGATGTGAAATCGCATGTTGATTCCCTATTGGTAGCTAACCATATCAAAGGAGATTATGAAGCCAAAAGTACTATTATGGCTCTCTATTTGGCTCAGGTCAAGGATTTAATGAATTCTTTTGCAAGTTGCGAGGTGGAATATGTTTCAAGAGGGAAGAACAAGAAAGCAGATGTGTTAAGTAAGTTAGCATCTACTTCATTTCAACATTTGGCTAAAGAAATAAGAGTGGAAGTGTTGGAAGAGCCATCGGTTTTAAATCAACAAGTAGGAGAAGTATCTGTTATGACTGAAGAATGGTTTGGGCCTATCTGGAAGTACTTGAACGAGGGATGTTTACCTGAAGATAGAGAAAATGCGCGAAAGGTTAAGGTTAATTCATTACAGTATCAGTTGCAAAATGGTATCTTATATAGAAAGACATATCTGGGACCATTGTTGCGATGTTTAACCATGGAAGAAGCAAAAAGAGTTGTTCAGGAGGTACATGGAGGTATCTGTGGTAATCATATGGGATCTCGCATGGTTGTAAACAAGTTGGTAATTTTGGGATATTATTGGCCCGGGATGCATAAGTTAGTCACTGAAGAACTAAGAAAATGTGATAGTTGCCAGCGACATGCTCCGGTTAGTTTGAAGGCAAAGCATAATTTGGTACCTGTTACTTCTGCATGGCCTTTTCAAAAATGGGGAATAGATATAGTGGGGCCATTTCCGGAAGCTGCGGGACGGGTCAAATTCCTTATTGTCGCTGTAGATTATTTTACGAAGTGGACAGAAGCAAAGGCAGTGGCAAGCATAACGGGACAACATGTTAAAAAGTTTGTGTGGGAATACATTATATGCCGGTTTGGGTTACCATTACACATTGTATCAGATAACGGTAAGCAATTCGCTGATGATCCCTTCCGAGGATGGTGTGATGAGTTGGGCATAATACAGGTTTTTGCATCAGTTGCTTATCCGCAAGCTAACGGACAGGTTGAGCGTGTTAATCGAAGTTTGATTGAAGGAATTAAAGCTCGTTTAGATAAGGCAGGTGGGGGCTGGGTTGATGAGTTGTCGCATGTGCTGTGGGCACATCGGACCATGCCGAAAACCAGTAACGGTGAGACCCCATTTAGTTTGACGTATGGAACTGAGGCTGTTATCCCGGCAGAGGTTGGTTTACCCACTCAAAGGATGCTTAAAATAAGGGATAATGACAAGGAATTAAGGGCAAATTTGGATGTGTTGGAGGAACGAAGGGAAATGGCTTCTATTAGAGAAAGTAAATACAAGTCTGAGATGAAAAAATATTACAACGCTCATGCTAAAGTATATCAGTTCAAAGAAGGAGATCTAGTTTTAAGAAATAACGATGTTAGCAGAGTTGAGCCAAAAGGAAAGTTAGTTGTTCAATGGGAAGGACCCTATAAGATTTCTGAGGTACTAAGTAAGGGATCCTATCTACTTGAAGATGGAAATGGTAATGTGTTGTCCTGCCCCTGGAATGGAGTGCATTTGAAGAAGTATTATTTGTAAATGGATATGTTCCATTATGTTAGTAAAATTTCCTGTAAAATTGGATATGCTCCATTTTTTGGAATAAAAACTCTTTGGTTGCCATGTGCTATAACCATTTTTCTGTAAACAGAAAAACTAGACATACGTATGCAATAAAACTCAATCCACAGGGTTGAAGTATGGTTGGCCACCATGCATCTTAAAATAGATGCGGTTCAATAGAACCAAAGAAATTGATCAATATATGCATCTTTTAGGGTGCGACCTATGGGGTCATAACAGGTAGTTATGCACTATCCACACTTCCGAACAAAAATAAAAAATCGGGGGTAGTCCATGTGACTAAAGGAAAAATAACTATGAGTTATCAATTAGTAAGATGTAGAAAATGTGTGTGGTTACAATTAAAAACTTAAAGTGATGACATGGACGCATGTGATCATTTAGGTTGATAATGTAAGTCATACACATGTAACTACGCAAAGTAAAAATCATACTTGTAACAAAGTTATAGTAAAATCATAATAAACCATTCAAAATCATGCACCATCATCCAACATAAAGCATTCATAAGATGCACCAAAATAAACTGTTTTCAAACAAAAGAAGCCCTACACATAACGGGCAAAAAAGAAGCAAGTCCGCTCGCAGGCGGAGCAAAAGTGATATTGTTTTTAGGAAAGTTGATTAAAGGAAGAGATTTACTTAAGAGTCTTCAGATGCGGGGAATGCTGGCAGGAGGAAGGTCGGCTGTGAGGATCTTCTTAATCTCCTCCAAGGTGGCATCTTGCAAATCCTTACAAGCTTCAACAAAAGGAAAAGTCAACTTTTGGAAGTTTGTAGTAGCATCATTCAGTTTTTTGGGCGCTTCAGCATCGAACCCTCTGCAAGATGCAGTCGTCACCGTTGGGTCGGTAGATGCAAAGAAAACTCCTGCACGCATACCCTCATTAAAGCCACAAGCATTCATGGCATTAAGGGCACCAGTAATAGCGGATTTCAAATGTGGACCTTTCAGAACTTTGTCAACCGCTGCAGGGATACCTTCACTGACTAACCACTTCCTTTCCATCAGCAAACTTTTTTTCTCCTCTTCCAACACATGTTTCTCCGCATCAAAGGTGGATTTGACAGTATCAAACTCTGGTTCAATGGGTAAATTGGGAAAAAGTATGGTAAGAGTTATTTTTTAATAAAAATACATGAGCAAATATGTATAAGAAGTTAAGTGATACCTGAATTCCTCTCTTGAAGGCGGAGTTGCAGGGTTTCCAATTGCTCATCTTTTTCCTTTAGACTTTGTATGTATTCAGAAAACTGGTTTTGTTTTTGCTTTTCTAAGCTTTCCACCAGGTTTATCGAACTGTTCAAGGATTTTTCCACATCCGATAATCTGGAAGAGATGGCAGTATTGGAATGAGTTAGCTCCTGATTCTCTTTTTGAAGCATTTGGTTTTTCTCTTGCAAATCAGACTTTGCAACAGCAGCCAGTTTAGCATTCAGTGTCTGTAATTGAAATTCAGCCTTTATCCAGCGGTTATACAGTTCCGGAATGAGAGTGCTGTTTGCTGCATATGTTGACACAATCTTCGATGCAAATTCTGGAGCAGACATTTCTTCAGATCTTCTCACGTCGCCTGGACCAACAACCTTCAGGAAAAAATCTTTTTCACAAACAGGATCCACCACACTATCACGATTGGTAATGTTCCAAGTAGGAATAAACAACTCATCCAAACCTACAGGAGATTTCTTGCGAGTGCCCATAAGTTTTGCTTCATTGCGAATCCACATCGCATCAGAAAAAGTAGGATGATTGAAAGATGGTAAAACGCTTGATGACTCACTGTTGTAAAGTTGCGTAGCAAGTGGGGTTGATGACACAACTGGTGAAGGCACCACAACTTGAGTAAAAGTGGGGGGTAACTCACATCCGGGGGTAGAAACAATGGGTGATGGGTTACTTACGAGATCAATAGTCTGACAAGGAGATCGGATAAAATCATCAAAGGAAGTGCTCACAAGATGTGCCAAGCTAGGGGGAGACATAACCGGTAAAGTGTCACCATCGGATGAAGGAGAGGGAGTCCTTTGATGTATTTCACCGCCAAGGTGTTCAGAAAGTGTTTCCACAGTGGTACTAATTTTGGCTTTGGATCTTGTAACGGGTGACTTACGGGTTCTTTTGAGAATTGGCTCATCTTCGTCCTGGTCTTCCTTAGCAGCATTTTTGTTTGGTCTGGCACATTTCTTTTTTCTCCTTTGGGCCACAGGGGACGGATGATGCTGTACTTCTGGTTGCAAAGTGGTTGGTTCAGAAATATTGGAAGGATCAACAGTTTTCTCAGTAGCAACCTCGGAAGTGTTCACAAGTGGTGCATCCGCAGTAACAGGAGATGGTCCGGATGAAGGTGCAGTGGATGAAGAGGCTTCCTTGCTAGCTTCGGTTTTGCTAAATTGCAGTTGGCTAAAATCCTTTACCATCAACGCATCTGATAGATCCATGGCTGCACAAGAGAAACAAAATTTGTTGGTAAGTTACAATAAGGACGAAAATGTATCAAGAAGTATCATAAAGGAAACGCACTTTCTTTTCCGCTTAGGATAACGGGGCGCATCCTAGGGAAAAACCAGTTTCTACTGATTTTAGCAAGAACTAACATCTCTTCCGGGATGCGGCGAATAGGATGCACAAAGTTACTAATAAGATCGAATGTCGCCTTATGAACATCGGCTTCTTCAGGGATGACATTGCGAACAGTTAGGCGAATGTCACGCCACACCATCGAAGCCGGGAGACAGGAGTCATCAAGGTAAAAGAACTGATTCTTCCACTGGCGATTTGTGGGGGGCTTCCTAGTATACAAAGGGTTAATATTTATGCGCTTCTCAAAGGTGTACCAGTCACCAGACATGGTAAGACGGTAAAAAGCTCTGAATTGAATCAGTTGCGGTTCTAGGCCAAGGGCTCTACAAGAAAGTTCAAAATGACTCAAGATTCCTAAAGCAGGAGGGTTACATTGTGTGAAATGGATTTCGAAATAGGCTAAAGCTTCAAGAAGGAAAGGGGTAAAAGGAATTCGGTAGTTATACACACTGATAGAGTCAAAGTAGACACCAAATTTCTTTTCAGGAAACGGATAGATCGGTTTCCCTGGTGTTGCAAGTACAGGATTTAGGTTTCCAGGAATTTTAACCTCTTTCACGAAATCATCCAAATCATTTTGGGTGATTATAGGATACGAAATCGAAAGGTTGTGTTTCGATGGCACTTTCTGGGTGGTTGCCATAATAGAGTATTGATAACAAAGTGAAAAAGTAAGAAAAAGAGGTTGGAAATGCTGACCTTAACACTTTGCTCTGTGAAGGAAATGCAGGGAGAAAATGGCGGAAAGTGTTTAGGTTTGTGGTAAAAAAATTTAGGGGAAGAAGAGGGCCTATATATAAGGAGTAAAAAGCAGTTTTGCAAGGCGGTTTTTACGGAGGGCAATTTGGGGAAGTTGAATTTTAAATATTTTGAAAATATTGCTTTTTCATAATTGTGATTGCGACAGGTAACTGCTTTAGGGCGGAAAGCTCGACGCGTGGCATTGAAAGGACGTCAAGATCATAATTACAATCTCGTGTGACAGATCGAACCAATGCAAATGTCGGATATGTAAAAACCGTTTGTATTCAAAAAATAAGTCTATTAACTTCATTTTATTTACTTAATAGACTTGGGGGACTTGATGAAGTAAACGATGCTCCGGATGTGTGATACACATCCGATCGCTTATTTCCAAGTCCTTCGCATGTGATGTTTGCCAGAAGTGTTTGTGCGGGGAAACAGATACATGCGACTCCTGCAGATGCAAGGCTGGAAGATGGTTCTCGGAGCCTATTAATAGTTGAAAGTTAGAATAGTTTGAGGACATCAATTGTTTCGCCAGCAATTTCGCTCGGAAATCCTGAACAGGTGAACAATTTCGCTGGATTTTATAATTTCGCCAGCAATTTCGCTTGACAATACTGAACCAGATCAGCAATTTCGCCGACTAGTTTCGCTGTATGCACGGGCAGTACTTTCGCTCGGAAATACCCGATGACACACAGTTTCGCTAGCTAGTTTCGCTGGAAACTGGTTTGAACTTTCGTTCAAGAAAAAAAAAGACAATAGTTTCGCTTCTCGAATTTCGGCGAAAGGATAGTTTCGCTCGGTGATGGTAGTTTCGCTCGGTGATAATCCGGCGAAACTGCCAAACGACTTGATAGTTTCGCTGTTTGAAGGCACAGTTTCGCTGAATAAACAGCAGTTTCGCCCAGAACAGAAAACCCTCTTTTTGAAGAAGAAATGATCAGAAATCAACCCAAATCACTATGGGTTAATGATCGGTTGATTGCCTAGTGTTCAAGACACCAAAACACACAATATTCAATCAATTTTCAGTCCAAAACAAGCTGATTTCAGAATCAAATAGATTTTTCAAAGTTTACCCAAAAACACTCAAAAACACCAAAATCAAGAGCACAGAGGCTCTGATACCATATTGTTGGTCCTCACTGATCTTTATCAGTGCAAATGAAGGTGTTTTTGAGAAGAAAACCAAATAAACAACACAATATAAGATTTCCAATGACTAAAATGGTTTTCTAGCCTTGAACAATCTCAATATGAACCAATAGATTGATAAATGATGATAAACAAGCTACAATATACTGAAATAAGCTCCTAGCCGTCACCAAAACTCACCAAATGAAGATTTCTTGTATTAGGGTTCAAAGGTTTGAGAAAGTTACAAATGGCTGCACAATGGCTGCGCATATATACTGTCCAGTGAACAGTTTCGCTGGCAGTTTCGCTGGCCAAGCGAAACTGTCACTGAGACAGTCTAATCTAGGTACCGAGCGAAACTACAGTTTCGCTCGGTAGCTTACAGTTTCGCTAGCCTACCAAAATCTAACATTTACAATAAACTAAACTATTACAATGAAACTAAACAAAAGATGAATTCCTCCCTACATTGATCTTCAGATGAATACCACGGGCTCAAAAGCAACCTTCTAGCTCGGTCACCTGCTGTCAAATTCAATGAACTCCATGGCCTGCTTAGTGACCATGATTACCTACTCATCCGGACTTCCACTATCCCCTCCGGTCTAACTCCTCAGGTATTTGCTGCCACTGCTTCACAACCGGTTATTCTGCCAACTCCTCCTCAGTCAAGCCTAAATCTTAATGCTGTCCAAACTCAACTTAGCAACCTACAACTCATGGCTACTCAACTTGGGTATCAACTCAGCCCCATCTCTGTCAATTCTTCCACACAGCCGCAAGCCTTTATGGCCTCTCGTTCCAACAACAGCTGCAACAACATAGGAGTTCGTAACACTTTTTGTGGAGGGCGAGGAAACCGCTCTCGTGACAGTTCTGGTTCAACCAGATTCTCATGGGCTTCCACCCAAAATACAGTTCATGGTCACTGTAAACGTTGTGGGATTGGTCACCTACCAACTCAATGTCCTGACCAGCCTCCTCATCAACGACAACAGCCGCAAGCTAACTATGTTGTCTCTGAAAACAGCTCTCCATCTGCTCCCACCTGGTTCCCAGACACGGGAGCTAACCACCACGCTGCACCAGACTTGGCTAGTCTTGATAACTCAGAAGCATACTATGGTAATGACTCCTTACTTGTTGGCGACAGTAACCCACTTCCTATTTATCATATTGGCTCAACTAAAATCTCCACACCTCACAAAAACCTTAATCTTTCAAAAGTTTTACATGTTCCTGCTCTTAAAATGAATCTTTTATCTGTCCAACAATTCTGCACTGATAATAATGTCTACTTTGAATTTCATTCTACCTTTTTTGTTGTGAAGGACGGGGATACCCACACCATCCTTTTAACGGGTCCAAGTGAACAAGGTCTCTACTCTATGCGTTTGCCCAAGCTCAAGTCTCTTCCAAAAATTGCTTTCACCACCACCAAAGCTTCTTCTAGTGTTTGGCACCAACGTCTTGGTCATCCTCATCACCGTGTTTTTCAGACTATTGTTTCGTCTTGTTCTTTACCTGTTTTAAATAAATTGTCTTCTACTTTATGTATGGATTGTCAATTAGGCAAGTCCTCCAAATTGACCCTGCATGACTCCACTTTCCGAAGCAACAATTTTCTGGATTTGGTTTATTGTGATGTTTGGGGACCAACCCCCACCGTGTCCCTAAGTGGTTGTCGTTTCTTTTTATTATGTGTTGATCATCATTCCAAATATATGTGGTTTTATCCTTTGGCTCACAAATCTGATGTCTTTTCCACCCTTACGTCCTTTATCACCATGGCTGAAAGGCAGTTTAACTCCAAACTAAAATGCATCCAACCCGATTGGGGCGGTGAATTCCGAAACCTCACCTCGTTTTTTCAATCCTTGGGTATCATCCATCGCCGTTCTTGTCCTCACACAAGTGAGCAAAATGGTGTTGTCGAACAGCGGCATCGTCATGTCGTGGAAACCGGACTCACCCTTCTCGCTCAGTCTGGTCTCCCACAATGTTTCTGGCAGTTTGCTTTTGAAACTGCTGTTTACCTCATAAATCGTATGCCATCCCGCGTTAACTCCAATAAATCTCCATTTCAACACTTGTTCAATCGGAAACCCGACTACACTTTCCTTCGTGTTTTCGGATGTCAATGCTTCCCATATCTCCGACCTTACAATCGTCACAAGATGGATTTTCGGTCCACTCCGTGTATTTTTCTAGGGTACAGTCCTGTTCACTATGGCTATGTATGTCTTGATCCCAACACTGATCGGATTTATGTTGCCCGACATGTTTGTTTCGACGAACATGTTTTCCCTTACAAACTTCCTCCACCCACCTCCACTCCATTAGTCTCTCCTCCAGCCTACACCTCCATTTTTCCTGACCCGCCTACTGTTGAAATTTCGGTTCCTGACCCAGCAGACTCTACTACCTCTGCTGAAATTCCCACCAGCCCAACTAGCCATGTTAACCCAGCCTATGCTAATGCATCCCCCATCAGCCCCATCGATCCTGCCCCTGACATCCCATCTGATAGCCATAATCTTCCTCCTCCATCTCGTCCTAGACCAGCTAACCTTCGCCAAAACCCACCTCAAACTACCCATTATGACCCCTTTGCTTACACCGTAACAACCACCACATTACCTTCAGAACCTACCTCTTTTTCCGCTGCCAACAAGTTTCCTGAATGGCGTCAAGCCATGGTCGATTAGTTACAAGCACTATACAAGAATGGTACGTGGTCTTTAGTTCCTCCTGTCCAGGGCACCAACATCGTTAACTGTAATTGGGTTTATCGATTAAAAACAGATGCTCAAGGTAATATCAGTCGCTATAAGGCACGCCTAGTCGCTAAGGGATTCAATCAGCAGTACGGTATTGATTATCATGAGACTTTCAGTCCAGTCATCAAACCAGCCACCATCCGTACAGTTCTGTCCTTGGTCGTCTCAAGGGGGTGGGATATTCGGCAGCTTGATGTTCAAAATGCCTTTCTTCATGGTCACTTGAAGGAAACCGTTTACATGCGCCAACCTCCGGGCTTCGTTGATCCCGAAAAACCCAACTATGTGTGTCTCCTGCATAAAACTCTCTATGGTCTCAAGCAGGCCCCTCATGAATGGTTCACACGGCTCACTGCTGCTCTTTACGAGCTCGGTTTTTTGGGATCCAAAACTGACCCGTCCCTATTCATCTTCAACTCAAGGGGTGTCACCATTTATGCCCTCATCTATGTTGACGACCTCATCATAACCGGTAACAACCCGCTGACTATAACCAATGTGATCCAACAGCTCAGTTCCACATTTGCCATTAAAGACTTGGGGACATTGGATTATTTTTTGGGGATCGAGGTCCTTCGCAAAGGCGATGACTTGCTCCTCTCTCAACGCAAGTATCTTCTTGACCTTCTTCAGCGAATTGGTTTATCTGACTGCAAGCCAACTCCTACTCCAATGAGTGCCTCACATACCTTACTGCCGGAGTACAACCCTCCTCTGTCAGACCCAACCGTGTACCGTCAAGCTGTAGGGGCCCTTCAATATGCTACTCTCACTCGTCCGGACATTACATTTGCAGTTAATAGGGTATGTCAGTTTATGTAGGCTCCCACCGAAAACCACTGGGCTGCTGTCAAAAGGATTCTGCGATACCTAAAAGGCTCTCTCAACCTCGGTCTACTGATCCGGCATGCTTCCGACTCCCATGTTCATGCCTTCGCTGATTCCACGTGGCGTGAACATGCTCCTTCTGCTGTCACAGCCTACTCTGACTCTGACTGGGCTGGTTGCCCAGTGGACCGCCGATCCACGAGGGGATTTGCAATATATCTGGGATCAAATCTTGTATCGTGGTTGCTCGTAAACAGAAAACTGTATCTTGGTCCTCAACAGAGTCTGAATACAAAGCCATTGGTGATGCTGTTCAAGAATTACTTTGGCTCAAATCTCTTCTAAAGGAGCTCGGGGTTGCTACAGCCACCCCAACGCTTTGGTGCGACAACCTTGGAGCAACTTACCTATCCTCAAACCCTGTTTTCCATGCAAGAACAAATCACGTTGAAGTTGATTATCACTTTGTTCGAGAATGTGTTACTCGAGGAAGCCTCAAAGTTCAGTTCATCTCCACCGACGATCAGATTGCCGATATCTTCACCAAACCGCTGGCCTCTCAACGATTCTCATCTCTCAGGTCCAAGTTGCAGGTCGCACCCCGCCCTCAACTTGCGGGGGAATGTTAGACTGTGTCAGTAATTAAATCTGCATTTAATAAAGAGAGTAGTTGGTACGTAGCTAATAGTTAAATGTTTACCATAAAGAGTGTAGCTGGTAGTTAATTGTTATTTGCTCTATTTATACTCTTCTTTTGTATTCTCAATTCAATCAATAAAATCTCCTTGGTCTGATTCTCTCCGTCCATAAGTGTCATAGTCTCTTGAATGATTAAAAAAAAAAAACTTCCAACATCGCTAGTACAGAAGGCAATGAGTCACAAATTAAGGTTTAGAAGCTAAAGATTAAATACCCATTACAATCTTCCACCGAGATAATTGTGAACTTGCATGCATATTTAAGACTAAACAACATATAGCAATGGTATTAAACGTTAATGAACCCAAACTTAAACATAAAAAAGACCCAAAAATCGATTAGAGCCAAGCAAGCAATTAAAAAAACACAAACCTTCAATCCTGACAAAAGAATGCGTTAAGAAAACAGGCGTCGAAAGCAAATCGATTGAATCGCTTGAAGGTTCGCTTGAAGCAAACCGATTGAACGAGGGAAAACCCTTTTAATCTGTCATTCTCGTGCTTCCATCTGTTAATTTTAAATTAAAACAAAGCTCTAACATACTAAACTTAAAAAAAGACTCATGCACTCCAATAATAAATCATAATCAAACAACGAATGCAACTTATCTGCTGAACACAACTTTAACAATCAAATTTGAAAAACATAATAAGAAAATAGCAACCTGAAAGTGCAAAGAGACATACCATCAGCACGTAGCATCCTCGATTCCTAACCCTAATGGAGATGCTGATTTTGCTAGAGGTGAATGAAAACCCCGTGTAAGTGAACAGACACACAAAAATCCGAAAATGAAGAATATTAACCTGCAAACGTAAGACATCAGATGAGAAGACACAACATCAAAACCTAAAGCAATCGAGTGTAGACAAACGAAATAAAGAACCTAAAAACCCTAATCGAAAAATCACCTGAGATCATCTTTGATCAAGCACATCACCACTTTCTGTAGATCTGATGGTAGATGGGAGAGAGTCAGAGAGAGTCGACAAACGAAATAAAGAACCTAAAAACCCTAATCGAAAAATCACCTGAGATCATCTTTGATCAAGCACATCGCCACTTTTCTGTAGATCTGATGGGAGATGGGAGAGAGTCAGAGAGAGTCGCAGGCGGCGGAGAGAGAGAGTGCCGATGGTCTTTGATCAGAGTTGTCGGATGACGATGACGGGGATGAGGGTCTGGCGATGGTTTGGTCGACTGCGAGAAAGTTGCCGATCTATCTTGTGGAGACAGGAGAGAGAGCAGAGATATCGTGTAGCAAGATTTTCTGTGAAGACGTATATGATACGGTAGCTCACATCAGCTCGACGCGCTCTCTCGACGTTTAAAAAAAAAACGCTTGCATCACTTGTACCACACTCTCATACAATATTTACCCAATATAATAACACATTGAATTCTATAGGCAGCATCAACAGTTGTACATCATGCAATGCAAATTTAATGTCAATAAAATAATGAATATAATAATACAATTATATTAAAATCATTTGAGATTTGTTATAGGTTTGTAATATAATTTTTTTTCATATTTTTTTCAGTTTTCATTCTAGATTTTTTATTTTTTGTTTTCTTAAAATTCTTTAAATTTTCATCCCATTTCTTTAAGGAATAAAAAAAAACACACCCTCCCTCTAAGAAATGAAAAGTTTTAGAAATGGAGAAATCACATTCCTTATGTAATGATTTATTCCATTTAAATGTGTTACCAAACATATTATTTTTTCATTATAATAACCTTTTACATTTTACCCTTAATTCCTTTCCTGGATACCAAACGTTACTTAATATTCAAACTCAAATAGTAAAAATGTCAAATGTCAAATGTCGTGAGACACAAATAGAAACTAACTGTAACCAAAAGAGGAAAAGAGTAGAGAAATAAAAAAAAGTTGCAAGGGTGTGTACGAGGGGAGTGTTCTTCCAATTCTACAGACAACCTGTAGTAGTAGTTTTATGGGAGGAGTGACGGTGATGATGAGAACGAAGTTGCGGTCCCTGACTTCCAAACTTGCTCGATCATCTCAATCTCAATCCCAATCTAGGGTTTTATCAGCAAACACTAGACCTGTTCTCATAAAAACCATCCATTCTACACCTGTTACGCCCGAGCCTTGTATTCGCAAATTCATCGAACCTAGGTCTCATTTTGCGCCATTTTGTTACCATGATCGCTTATTCACCCCCCGTAGTTGCGGTTTGCGTCTTCTCGAGGTCCACAAATCGCAGAGTTCCGCTTCTTCTTCTACCCTAACGGCATTACTTCCAGGTTACTGTTCTTCCTTTTGAATCCCGGTTGTTACTGTTCATCAATAGTTGGTGATTGCTACACTTAATTACGTTTTCGATGAAGTTAAATTTTGGATCAAATTGGGTTCGACGGCTGAATAATTCTGTTCTTTAACACTCTCGTTGCAATATTTTATCTATCAATTTGTTTTATGCAAGGAAACAGAAAACAAATGTGCTCAATAAATAATATTTCTATATCACAAGTTTGCGATAGAAATGTAATGCTAATCAATATGACCACTATCTCTCCGTATATTCCTGGTTTTCAAACTATCTTATGATGTACAAGAGAATGGAGATCTTTCTGAATATATTCATCTTACTTCTGAAATACAAAGAGCTTGTCAAATGCTAGTAGAGAAGTTTAAGGTTCAATGTAATCGGTCATTTGTGAGTCTTATAGGTAATTGGTTCTTGCAGCATTATGTCTAGGATTGGGTTTGACTCCTGTCTTGGCTGAAGATGCATCCACTGAAGTAACTTCAGCTGAATCGATTGGTTTACAAAAAATTGATGATGGGTCGGTAGTATCAAACATACATACATCCAAGTGGAGGGTGTTCACTGACAGCGGAAGGGATTTGTTTTTGCAGGTAAGATTTAGTTGTGTGGCGAGTTAAAATATCATAGGTCATAGCGTTATGCTGTATTCTTTACATGTCCTTTTTGTTTCTCAAGGGTAAATTGGAGGATGCAGAGAGGTTGTTTATGGGAGCACTAGAAGAAGCTAGACAAGGTTTTGGGGAAAGGGATCCTCATGTTGCTTCTGCATGCAACAACCTGGTGTGTCTCTAAATTACATCTGAGTAGAGGGTTATTATGTACTTGTTATATTCTAAGAAACTTATAAGAGTTTTTTAGAAATTTCTTATACAACAAAAGGTTCAATGCCTTTAATTTTGGATATTTATTAGAGTTAATGAAATTAAGGTTAAGATCATAGTTATCAAAGGCGTGAGGCGCACTTAAGGAGCATAGGGTGCGCCTAGAGCCTAGGCGATGGGCGCAAAAAAAGCGTGGGCCCGAGGAAAAAAACCGCTTTTAAATAAAAAATAGAATATAAAATACCAAATTGATAAAATTATATCCCAAATACCACAATTAATTTTGATAAAAAAATCACTTACAACTATTATCAAAACATAACATTTACTTAATAGTTAAAGAACCAACCCTTTTTATTTTATATCTATTTTGAACCAACCCTTTTTATTTTATATCTATTTTGAACCAGCCCTTTTGTTTCCCGCAAGTAAGCACTGTGCAGCTATTAGAAAAAAAAAACAGTCTTACAGAAAGCAGTAAGTACACAATATACTTAGGCTTTTTAGGTATTGACTTGTATTTGAACATCTCATCTCTGTATCTCCCTCTCTGTACCTCCCTGTATATCTATCTCTCTTTCCTTCTTTTCTTCTTTCATTTCTTCTCCTAAACATCGCCGGAGCAAGCAAAAACATCGCCGTAGCAGACAGGAAAATCTAGCATCAAGTATCAACCAAAAAGGAAGTATCAACCAAAAAGGAAGAAATAAAGAGGTATGCGTGGTCTCGCCGTAATCCGGCTGCAAACTCCCCGGAATGTCGTCGGAAACAAAAAAAACCCCGCGCCTTAATTTCTTAGGAACCGTAAGCGCATTTCTTGCGCATCACATAGGATTTGCGCCTAGGCGCCAAAAGCGCGCTTTTGATAACTATGGTTAAGATAACATTGGAGGATTTATAAAATGATGAGAAATTGTTGGGTGAAAAAGATTGATAACAATCTCTCTTTTAGTTGAAGTGACACACCAACTTCTGTATGTTCACACTTGAAGGAGTTTATTAGTAATTACCACTAATGTACACTCCATATGTGACCTTGACGGTTCACTTGTCTCTATTTTATTGCTTCTTTGTACAAGTTAAATTGTTAGGTTCGTGGCTATCAGAAGCGACAACCCACACAAACGACGCAGAAAATATAAACGACACAAGATTTAACGTTGTTCGGTCGATGTGACCTACATCCACGAGCTGCAACTTGGGTTTCTCTTTTATTAGCTTATAGTACACAAGGTTACAATTTACATGATTAGGCATGTCCGTATGTATAATATAGATTAGGGCAACAATTTAGGGACCAAGACGGTCCCTAAATAATATAACCAGCCCAAAAGGCCTTCACACAATTACACCCAACAATCTCCCACTTGAAGGTCTTGCGATAATCTCCAACCCGCCATCCAAGCAAAAAACAACACTGTCATCCAGCCATACCAATAATCTTCAATGACAAAAATCTTCCAAGTCTCTAGTTCCAACGTAGAAGCTACGATCTTAAATAATAGAAGTTCTCCAAGCCTTCAATTCCCAAGAACAAGCTAAGACTCCAAACACCAATCCATATGGTTGCAGTCGCCCCTCTCATCCCCTCAAGTTCCAACCCATCACTGGTCATAGGTCATCACAAACCCAGCCATGGGAAACCCGCCTATGACTCATCCTCAATCTCAACCGGCTCCCACTGATTCTCACTACCGGCTCTAGGGACTTTCAGAGAAAAAGAACACTCCACAACAATAAGCACCCAGGAGAGTTTTGACCATTTGGAATTCTAGTCTTTCGAACCCAACATCGCTTGGAATTGTACCTGAAACACACCCCGTGCTCTCACTGTTGCCAAAATCCCGACCATGTTCAAACCTCCGATACGTTCAAGCTGACATCTTTGTGGCTCCAGAATTTATGCTGGTAAAATGAATCCACTTGGCACGAAATTTATGCTGGTATAATGAATCCACTTGGCTCTACCTGTTTCAACGAGCCAAGGCTTTACTACTTGGAAGTTGGTTCACCTCTTCTAGCGATACAAAAATTCGTACGTTCCAAAGTCTTCAATCTTCAGATCCTCCCTATTCTTCACTACAGTTGGTTATATGAAATAGAGCAAACCAAAATCTAGAACCCAAGAGTCTTCCTAATGCATCAATCTCAGACACCTTTTCAGAAGCATAATTCACATCTTTGGATATTGACTCTTAATGCCCACACCTTCTTGCAGCCCCACCAAGTCAACTATGCTCAGCTCCCACTGTCCTGTTATTCCTAACCCATGCCAAAGAAATACGCATGAGATGAATCCTAATCGTGCTTCCCTGTCAAAACGTCTTCACCTAGCATAAGATCTCGGTTCCTCTCAAATGTCATAACAATGATCACTACCGAACAAGAAATACCTTCACAGTTCCAAACCAACTAACAGGCCAGTTAACACAAATCCTAACTGAAAGATTTTCCAAACAAGCAATAGTTTACATGACTTGTTACTGAGCTCTCCCTTTTTTTTTCACTTTTGTCGTCACCAGCACACCCGCTAGTTCCTTTTCTCCGGTTTCTCCGTCGTCACTACCACATCCAAGTTTCTTTGACATACCAACCATCCGAAATGCGAACCGTCAAACATTTCAGTTAGAACCATCCCGTCTTCAGCCATAGCAAAGACAAACATGAAACATGAATCGAAGATGGTGACAGACACAACAATGGCACGGGCCTGAACTTGACGGCTATTCTATTGAACACTGTCAATCAAACCGATCTGCCCTTGCAAAACTCCGTAGACAAACATGACTCAACCCAACTGTTCTTCACAAAAAACGGTTTCCAAATAACAATTAATAATAAACAGTCAAACGCTAAACTTGAAACACAAAACCCCACTTAGCCTGCAACCCAAACTCGGCCAACAACTGAATATTAAGATGGCAACTGCCCAAACCAAATCATCGACTCTAATCGAATTAAAAAAATAAAGATAAAAAGGTGGCTCAAGGATTTAAAAAATGGTACTAACCTCCTGATCAAACCTTGCTACTCGTTCCAAACTTCGACCTGGTTCTGATCTTTGGCCACAAAAATTCTTCTCACCATCAAAATCGGGCTCAAACAAGAAAATGCCCCTCGAGTCTTTTTCACAGCCCACTAGGTCAACCATTTCCTTCTTCTTGGATCAGGGTTACGGAGCAAGAAAGAAAATCAACTCCTTTGCCTTCTTATGAGTGGCGCACCAAAAGAAGAAATCAAGAACAAAAAATTTGACTTTCAAATAAGGAGATTTTCGTCAAAATAATCCTTCTCGCTCAAAGTTGAACCTCTCGATCCCAACAGAAAACAAAACCAAGGTAATTAATTCTTTATTCAAATGCCAAATTCTTTGTTCAAAATTGGTGACCGTTTTTTCTTCTTCCTCACCTTGCCGAATAGGTGTACCACCAAAACCTTTGGCGCCTCTTACAAGTTACAACTGGACAAACGAACGGGAACATAAAAAACTTACCTCTAACCAGACGACTCGGTCTTGATCTAGAACGCTTCAGCGAACTCCAAAGGTTATCACGGCTCCTTTTTAACCGATCTAATACGTCGACCCAAGGTAACCGAACCCTAATTTGCAATTCTGAATCAGAACAAGATATCAACCTCTGTGAATTGTTTTCCGTGCAATCCCGTGTGTTCAACGGACCAAGGCTTTGATACCACTTGTTAGGTTCGTGGCTAGTGGAAGTGACAACACACACACAAATGATGTAGAAAATATAAACGACACAAGTTTTAATGTGGTTTGGTCGATGTGACTTACGTCCACGGGCTGCAACTAGGGTTTCTCTTTTATTAGCTCATAGTGCACAAGGTTATATTTACATGATTAGATGTATAAAATAAAGATTAGGGCAACAACTTAGGGACCGAGACGAGCCCTAAATAAAATAACCGGCCCAAAAGGCCTTCACACCCAACACAAGTTATCTATAACCACCAAACATACACTAAGTATCATGTCATCTCGTAATGCCAACTTTTAATGCTACTTCTTACTAAAACGTTTATGAGCCAATAAGTGTGTAATAATTTCTTCATGTCATTGTGTGAACTTTAGCAAGATGCTGTTTTTTCACACCTTTGAAAGTATATATCTATTTGTCTATCTTTTATTTCAGTTGTCATATGTCACCTGTGGTAGTAAATTCGTGAATTTACTTCCAAGCTGTATCTTAGTATGTTGTTGGCTATGATTGCAGGCTGAGTTATATAGAGTTAAGAAGGCATGTGATAAGGCAGAACCGTTGTACTTGGAGGCAGTTAATATTCTTGAGGAATCATATGGACATGAAGACATAAGGTACATGGTCCATTAAGCATGTAGCTCAGCATTAGGAGAACAATGCACACTTCTGTTCACCTAACTATATGTTTCATATACCGGTCACATCGTGCGAAGCAATTTTTTATAACTATTTGGCTACATAAATTATTTATAGTGGTTTGGTTCTAACTAGTTTCTGTTTGGACGAGTTCGTTCCCAATGTGTCAAATAGATGTTGAGTTTGACTTGTTGATTTTTCCCCCTTTTTATGAATAATAAGGATCCGTTTGATTCTGGTTTTAAGTAGAATGAATTTGAACCCAAAACTTATGTTTGATGCTCAGGGGCGGACCTACCCTATGGGTAGGGGTAGCCCCCGCGACCCCTGAACCGTTAACGCGAAGAAGGAAATTTTTTTGGGGTTCTACGTTTTTGGTATTTTGCGACCCCTGAAACGAATTTTTCGCGACCCCTGAAAGAAATTTTATGGTTTTTACCTAAAAATATGATCAAAAGCCCCTTGAAAATATGATCAAAAGCCCGTTAATTACCTAAAAAAAAATTTCAGGGCCGCTGCCCCCGAACCCCCATTAGTCCCCGCTACCCCTGATTTTCTTTCCTAGATCCGCCACTGTTGATGCTACTTTTTGAACCAAAAACCAGATTTAGAATAACCTAGAACTGATAAATAAATCAAACATAGCTGGTGCTAGTTTGGTTTTGGTGTTGATTCTGTGTGGTTCTGGTCCATTTCCTTGGTTTTGTCCTGTATTGCTACAAAACTTAGAAGAGTCATCTATGTGTAAGGTTGCAGGAAATGATGACATGGACTCACGGAGTATAAATTGAAAACAAATAGGCTGGATGACTAGAGTTTTCTTCTTTGTTTGATTTGCGGCCACAAAGATTGGCTAGTAGCTACATTGTTCACTAGGTTAAAATCTTGCATCCTGGTTACGGGTAATGCTTATTGTGAAATAATTGAACCGATACATTCCGTGTAACTTCAGGCTTCAGCTGAACCCTAACTTACTATCATATAGCCAAAAATCAAGTTTGAGCGTCTTGCATACAAAAATACAAATGTGGATCGACTTCTCATCAAAATTCAAATGTACATTGCTGGAACC